>JACXSJ010000624.1:151758-211907 GCA_014851325.1 Pentalonia nigronervosa | reverse complement strand
GAATCACAAAAATAAAAATGGGAAAATTGCCTGTTGTAATTTATTTATCTATTAGTTATTAGTTTATTATTTCCGCGTATTCGTGGTAGTTTGAAATATTTTTTTGCAAAAAAACAAATAACCTATATTTTATAATAAATAATAATTATTATAATATAACTAGCTATTATAACCTTAAGTTAATACAGATGTACCGTTGAACAGTGTGAATGGGTTCGTGGTATAATTACCTTAAAACTAATCTAAATATATTCTAAGTGCCATTGTGTTTGTGTCCATATACAAAAATAAATAAATAAATAAATAAATAATAATATATATAGTAACGAGAAGTTTCATGTCCCAAAGAATTATATTTTTTGTAATACTAACTATCACTATAACTATCATTTTTCGTTAAAAATATTCAATCAAGTAATATTTAAACTCAAATCGCTTAGTTATATAAAAAAATGATGAGCCTATTTTCGATATTTTTAATTTACCTATTCATAAATAGAAAAAACTAAAATAAGTCAAATATTTAAAATGTTTATTAATACCTTAAATAGATTCAAAATATTTAGAAAATTTTACTTTGTTTTTAAGACTCTAAAATAAATGTTTGGTAAACAATTTAATTTCCTACAATTATTTATTTTTGAATTTTTTGATATTAAAACTAAAAAATATATTTAAAAAACTCACATTATTGTAGAATCAATATAACATTCATCACTTCTCTCAGAATTGAATATTGCTTTTTAACAGTATTAGATAATACCACTGATGTAATACTTTCAAACATTCATGGTATGTGTGTCGTTATTCCATGTTTAATAGTGCGAATAGAAATTGCTTTTTCCTTCTAGTAATTTTTAAATTAAATTAAATTTTAACTATTTTAAAATCACGTTTTTAGAAAATAAATATATTATGCAAATTATCGAAATATTATTTATTGTAATATAAAAGGACACTAAAATAATTATTTTCGTACAAAAGAATCATTTTAGCAGGTACGAAATCTAAATTAAATTGACGACGAAAATTTGGTGTTTTATATGTAACTAAACGAACGTATAAACATTATAGCGAATATTTCCCGGACAACGAACAAAATGTAATATGAGGTTTGTATGGCCGGTTTGTATCATTTTTTTTTCCAAAGAGAATATATGTAGGCACCTAATTCATATACAATTTGATCGATGATTATAATTTTTACACTTTTTAATTTTAATTGATGATACAATTATGGGTCTTAATTTAATCAGAGAAATGTACTCTTTTTTTGTGATACATTGATCATTGTCAATTACATATTTTTTTTTCAAATGTTAAAATGCGAATGTGTATAGACTATCATAATATAACATTTTAATACCTATTATTTGTGATTTTGCATTTTTGTATTATATTATGTTGTTGTTCATAGATTTTCTATAGGTTATAGCTGTATAGGCCCTATAATATATGTTTTCTTATGAATATATTAATATAAAACTTAGATAATTAAATATTTCTATAGGTACGCTATTGTAAGACGTAAACATCACATACTGTTGTGCGGGCGTTCTCTTAGAATAGACATTCAAAATGCTCGACATTTTTATATTTTTTTCGATAAATGTTGATAACAATCTTTGTTGGTCAAATATGAAATAACTCGAAAATAAAAGTTTACGAGCAACTTTTTATTACAGCAATTTATTGAACATACATGATACATTGAAAATAAGTAAGCAAAATTTTTATTAGACATTGAAGAGTGTTGACGAATTTTTTTAAACGAAAAATATCAATTTATCTTTAAAATATTTTAGTTATTTGTAGTAATTTAAAAAATATAAATCGTTGAAACTTAAAACTTTTCACTTTTAAGCGCATATTATTATTTTCTATGAGTAAAATTAAATGTTCAAAATATTTTTATTAATTTGGAGTTATTTACCTATACGACCACTATTACCTAGTCCACTATTTCAATCTTATTTCATTACCCGAGAGAAAAACGAAAGTTAATCAATCTGTCTTTTATTGAAAAATTTAGTAACGGCCTTATTAATAGTACTTCTGAACTTTTATACTGCATTAATTTTAGTGTTTTTTACATCTCTTAATGTAACACTAATTAATAATTAATAATTAGTAATTATTATTCATAGGATAATTAACTTATTAAAACTAATGGTATAGTTAATTTGATAGGTTTGTCAAAATATCGCATAGTATTTAATGTTACAACCTCACATAGTCAATTAAAATAGGCCTACTTATGGAAGTTCGTATGGTAACCTAATTAAAGTTTAATCCATGTGATGACAAATGGATATCAGAATGTGATGTCTTATTTGAGATCTAAATTAAATATCTCAAAGATGTTAATGTCACGCAATTGCATACAGGGTGAGTATACCGCTTTGCTGTACAATTGGTTAAGTGGGTCACTGTAATAGATGTGTTAAATTTGAATTCAATGATATAATATTATTGTATACAAAAAACAATTTTGATCGAAAACGACCTGTCAGCTTATACATTACTAAGTATATTTCATGATATTATTGCTATTCAAGTAATTCTTTTTATGATTAATAATACAGTTGGTTGAATTAATTTTTGTCGAAAACATTGCATTTGAAAATGTTATTGAGTGTATAAAATATAATAATATACTTTTAAAGTTTCAAGCACTAATGAAAAATATTTTTAAATTACAATGAAATATTAAATAACTAACATTGCTATTCTTTATTTAAATATTTAATTTCGTCTAAATTTAAACTTACCTAAAAATCTATTTACTTAAAAAACAACCATGCTTATATATTTTTGTTTTCTTGATTTCATTATAAATTATACTTACTAAAAGCCTTGTTTTAAATTTTCAATCCTTAGCTATACAAATTGGAGCTTTTATACATTTTTAACTACAGAATTATTTGCAAATATTCAAAAGTTTGATGAATTTTAGTCAAAATTTGAACTATTAAAATGCTTTTAAAAAAAGCCTGCTTATGTATCTTTAATAATTTTTAACTGCTATTTTAAAAGCTTATGAGGAACCCTGTATTAAAATTTCAAGTTATTTGACTCAACAAAATTTTTTTAATCATTATTAATAGAATAAAAATTTAAAAAATCTAAAATTTCTTTTGCTATAATTAGTTTAAAATGAGCCAAAATGTTTTTATAATTGTATGGTGTATAAACAATAAAAATCTCATTATTAGGTGAAATTTTAATTTTAGACGCTTATAAAAAACTATTGTGGATTTACGCTCAACTTTTTGTTTTAATTTTCATAAACAACAAGTTATGGGAAACCTTACATTAAATTTTTAAGTATTTTTTGACTGAGCTAAACATTTTTATTGACAATAAAATAAAAAAAAAATTTCCGAAAATTTCTTTTCCCTATAAATAGCTCAAAATAAATCAAATTATATTGAAAATTGTATGATGCATAGAAAATCCTAATATAAATATTTAATGTAATTTCATGTATCTACGATGATTATTGTTTGTGTTACATCAATAAATACAATCGATTTTATCAAATATTTGCTTTTGCGTAAAAATTCTTGTTTTTCCTTAATTTTTTTGTTTTCCTGACGCGTTTAAAAACTATTGGGCATTTTTCATTTTTGATTCCCCAAAGTATCAACTAGATTCACTTTCTTACCAGAAAATTCCAACGAAGAAAATCAAAGCACTTTTACTGCCCCAAAATATGATGATAGACACAAAACAAACACACATACACCATTGTAAAATTAATTCATTCTTCGCTCCACTAAGAATCTTAAAGAAGAATATTTACACATATTAATTTATTGACAATTTTAAATTATTTGGAATCTGGATACTTTATTTTAATGTTTAATAAATTAAAGACATAATTTATTGTAATAAAAACCAATTCAGATGATTAAATTAAAAAAAAATTAACAATTTATTTTGTTTGGTTTTAAACATACCAACATTTCAAAAGTACACAGTCCTAACGATGTTTTGTAAATTAATTGTGCCATTTGGCGCGTTGTTTTGAATTTCAAATATTAATGCTGGGTTGCATGAACGTAATCACTAAATATTTAACGAAATATTAATAAAACTGTTATTTAGACAAGATAGAAAGATTACCTACTAGCCCACCTCAACAAAAAAATGAAACTAACAATTTATTAGTTATAGACTATTAGAGGCAACTATCTAATATTAAAATAACATAAAATAGATTAAATTTTACCTTATAATTAATAGAAAAATAGATTACTTTAATAATTATTATCAATATACGATGATAGACTGATAGATCGTCTCCTTTTATCGTTTGTTTTGAATCAAAATTTAACACATATATTATAATGACTTACCCAATGATGAGGTATATTCGACATTTTCTATATAAGAGAGTGGTTATTCACCTTTTTTCATTTAACAATGAATATAATCAAATTCTGTTTTTTAGTATCTGAACGCTTTCATTTTTGAATGACCATATTTTCAAATATATAATGCATATACCATTTAAGAATTGTCCTGTGGCGATACTTAAAAATATCACCACTAGCTATTATGCATTTGACCAAATCATCGAACAAATATTATCGTTTTTATAATATAACAAATACCATATATTATGAAAAATACAAATTGGATGTAAAATAAATTTTCTTCAGATAGAAATTTGTGTTTTTGTACATGGTATAAGTACCATATTACTATTTACATAAATTAAATTTTATCTAAATTTGTAATGATGTATGCATATCTTTTTAAAACTACACATTTCGAAACTTTTATCATGACATTTTGGTATGAAGTCAAATAGAAATTATATAGTATAATTTATACTACAAAGAAAAGATCAAACATTTAAATTTAATATAATTTATAATAATATTAAAACAAAACATAGATATAAGCTTATAGTTTACAACGTTAATGTGTGTATAGCCGTATAGGTACTTTCCAGTTTCCACACAATACATAAACAGTATATTCAACAAAATCAACGACCACCACCCCCAAAAATCAACGAAGCCATGGCTAAATAAACTGCTTCGCCACTGTGGGCAATACTAAAAGCCGGGACGGAACCGATTCCATTCCAACCGTGAAAAGAAAAACAGTGTTGCCCGAACGTCCCATCCGAAAATAATATTTTCTATGTACTCGTAACATAATATATGCACAAAAACATTTATTTAAAGTAATAATATTTCTTCATATTTTTTATTCTAGTAATTTTTTAAGGTTTTACATTTTTGAACGACAGCATACAGTTTATGTTTCATATTCCAAAGCAGAATAATATTCCAAACAATTCGATACATAAAAATTAAATTTCGGACGAGTAGCTTATGAGTTATAGCATGAACTAAGATAATGTGGACCGGAAACGGTGGCTAAACGGTGTGCCGAAAATGTCACGGTAAATATTATAGTAAGGGAATCTATGCGATTAGAACGCTATCTAGTTTTTTTTATAATCATTCTAAGATTTATATAGTATCATCCTTAGATCTAAGCTACCATCACAAATTATACGATGTATGATATTCATATAATCTCTGTTACCATGAACTAAAATAATATTATGGCACGAACTAAGATTATAGACATTTAAGTTCGCATAAAAAATGATTGTTTAGATTCTTCCATCTTACTAAATTGCCTAGACAAAATGGGAATACACACCACTTATCTGCCTACCACGTTGTTACCAGTACATACTATCTTAGTTCATGTTATTACTAAATTTATAGATAAGACCATAAAATAGAGTGCCATGAAACAACCCCTTCTGGCTTACAACGTTCTTGGCGTGAATTGAAATTACCCGTCGATCGTGGTTCACCCTTATTTATTAGTGCCGTTTAGACGATGGTGTGTGGGCGAGGGGTGATGGATATTCGTGAGCGGGTCACACGGTTGGTTTTCATGGGGGTTCCAAATAGTCAATTTGAAAATACGGCTTTAATAAAAACAACTATTCAACAACACCTACCTGTTATATTAAATATGTCGACAGAGTACTTTGTTCTGTCATCTACTTGCTCCGTATTGTATGATTGTTAATTTTGTCCCGGAAAGAGTCGGGTAATACAGCAAGTGTTATATGAAAAAAAACCTTACCATTTTAAACTTTTTATTAAGTGTATAAATATTGCTATAAATATGATGGCTGAACATTTACATTGGCGACGGTTATCATTGCTATGTACCTGGCGATACATAACTTTTTACTAATAAATCAGTAATGACCCCATGGGTAAGGGGGAACCGTGTGCATTTGGCATGATCCACTTGGTAGGTAATTAATAAACTCTGTCAAATAGTAGAAGACAAGGCTAGGCCAACTGTGAGATAGTTGTCCAGGAGATTAGCATAAGAAATTCTAGGAATAGGACGATCACAGAAATCGTGTACCCGAAACAGCCGAGTGTTAAATTAATAGTAGAAAACGCGCTCAGGATTACACTAGGGCGTGACCAACCAGCAATGAGCCAATAATACTCGAATAGCGAATATCAAGTTTGATAATAGAAGGCGGCCTCGAACGATCAGCGATTCTGAGAAATTACCTAAATATCTAGGATTTTTAAATTGAATATTGTAATATAATATTAAACATATATCATTGCGAGTGGTTCATGATAATATTATATTAAATTAATTAAATATGCAATCGTATAAATAAAGCTTATGGAATATTAGGAATTACGATAATGGATGGTCTAACCGCGCCTGGACAGTTATCTGCACGTGCACGACAAAACCGTGGGATGATGGCATTTCCTGAACCTTGTACGCATGCATACGATAATAAATGGGATTAATACTGGGATTTTGCTAGGATGACGTAGGTACCAAATAGGAGGAGTAGTCCATACGCGTATAAGGGAGCTTGAAATGACTCCGATTCAGACGTGATATTCCCGGGCTACAGCGAGCACCTTCACGCCAGTTTAATTTTTGATTTAATAAAACAACTCATTTCAAACAGTACAACAGTCTAATAATTATTCACTACCACGACCAAATACTCCTTAATCCATCACAAAGGTCGTCCGTACGCTGGGACACGACATCATCGTGCTGATAAGATATTGTATTATAATTGTATATTATATTATTATATTTTTGTAAACACATAATAAACATTATTGCATACATAATAAGAAGGTATTATTCACCATCCGACCTGTTAATTTAGATTAAAATCCGATTCGAAGGAATATGTATTCGGTAACGATATTGTGTTTGGGTGAGTTTATAATGTTGAATCACGTCCCTCGTGTTCCGTCGATGTCGAACTACGTAACACACATTTATTGGGCCAATTCGTACGCTGGCGATTCAAATGTCAGATAAGTTTTTGTTGTATCATAAGATATGATATATTATCTTAATTTTTAATTATCTCAGTCGTACGTTATACATTTTGCCTAGTCATCAGTCGGTAAGCACGTAATTTTGTGAAGTTATGAAGTGCGATTCGAAAAATATGGAAAACGAAGTGAAGTTTATTATTTCGGAAAATGACTATTTTATTACTTAATCTCCATAAATATCGGCTTATTCGAATACGAAAAGATGGTTTTAAAAAATTGATAGGTTTACAAAAATTTTGCTACGCTAGCATTGTGACAAATGGAAATTTAATCCGTCAAACAGTAAATGAACATAATCACTGTGAAAATTCTATCCAAAGTCTCGAAAGACAAGTTTTGAGAGAAAACTGTAAACGTAAGGCAAGGGGTTCTATTTCTGTACGATCTATAAAAATAATTCGAACAGAACTCGTAAAAAGCATAAATTCAGAAATTGAAGATAAAGATATACGGGTCAATCAGAAAAGCCACGTACGACAAACGATGACAAATATACCCGGCTTTTCCAAAATCTTTAATAGAATCAATTGAACAACATAAAAGTATAGAGAATAATGACGTACTTAAATTTAAAAGTGATCAATTTTTTTTTGTACCCGATAACAAATTATTTATTTGTATTACCACAGAGCAAATCTAAGATGTATAGTTAATTCATCAGATTTTTTTGCCGGTGATTCTTTTATTTATGCGATGAAATAAAATATTTAGCTCTATACAAATTTATTGTTTATAAAATGGCTTTTATATATATACCCGTGGTTTATTTTTTCTTACCTGAAAAATCTAAACAAAAAATCAAAAACAGAATAAAATATTTGTCAAGTATTTGTAACAAGTACCGAGGTATCAAATTGCAATTTTTAACTTTAACTTTTTCAAATTTTTAGAGAATTAAACGAATTTACAATAATAAATAATACATGGCAACATTGCACAGAAAATCGTACGGAATCGTGTTCCCAAAAACGTAAAACGTACGGAATCGTGCTTTACCGGTACTGTCTAATGATAATATTATACGGTTTTAATAATATAGTCGACTGACTCGTCGACAAACGACAATATCATTATTGAAGTCCGAAATTCGAAACTTCGGATAATACAATACCAATATCGTAGTGGTGGTTCACCACTGTGACAATATGCCGTCTGCAGCATTTATCATAGCTGCGGTATAAAACGGTTTACCGAATAAATAACATAAATCATTCAATATTATAGGTATCTACACACATATGCGATGCGTCGTTGATCGCTGTGTGTCGGATGAAAAAAAAAACGCTTTAAAATGATTTATCGTTTCGTGTATTGCGATTGAGCGGTTTTTTTTGTTGTATTTTTTCGAACACGGTTGTACGCAGATAACCGTCCAGGTAATGCGATTTTATTTTCTCGGCTAGACACGCGAAATCGAGTTTTAACGCATATATTACTCGCTTGTCCCTTCCGAATGAATTATTGTAATATACGACGGCGTTGAAAAACCTTCTTTACACACATACGTCGCTGCACTTGCACGGCGTAAACAGACATTAGCGACTGACATATATATATATATATATGCCTACCTGCATATAGTTGACAGTAATCACGTCTGACAGAGGTAAATGTACAATTTTCTTCTTGTTAACAAGAGACTAATCTAGATTTAGCGCCGTAATTCGTTTTCGTGCAAAAATCTCATTTTCCCCCGCCGCCGACGATGCAGGTAAACCGTGTCCTAGATGCGCAAAATCTCAAATTCTTATGGAGGAATTATACTATATTGAATCATCATCGTCATCATCATCATCATCATCATATTATTGTAACGATTCATGTATGTATAATAAAAACCTCAGTTTATTTTCAACAAGTAATGCAAGTACAACGTACAAATGTCAAGTTTCCATTGTAATATGCACAAGTTATACAATATATTATAATATTATTATGTTTAAAAAGTACGAGAGATATGAATTTTAAAAAGGAATTCTCCAATAAATCAAAAATATATGTATATACATATATTTATGCATATATATATTATATATTTGTATAGTATAGCATAGTAATAATAAGGTAGAGTGGCAGGCATTAGTAATGATAATAATAGTAATAACAACAATAACAATAATAATAATAATAATTATAATAAAATAATAATAGTAATAATAATAATAATAATAATAATATAAGGGGTGGTGACGGGCACTGTTGTTATCAGTATTATTATTGTTACCATGCCGTACCGTTTATATAAATTAAAAACAACGAGAAGGACTTAAATTAGGAAGTATAGACAAAAAGCGCACTTTATTCAGCTTAAATATATAGATGATTAGGTATTATTGTTGATTTCATTTATCTTTACAAATCAAATATAACAATTATTAATAACTTACTCGTTTTGAATGAAATCAAAAATAATAATATCAAGTATAAGACTAAGATAATAGAGGAGCATAGACAAGTTAATAATTTTTCATAGACACCGTTTGAAAGTACACCGAAAATTACGTTATGGGCAGTAACACAATAAATAGTTTCGGTTCAAACAATATAATTATCATATTGTCTTGCGTTTTTTTTCATTTCTTTCTTTTTTTTTTTTATAAATGTTTGTATAGAAACCGAATTTGGTATATATATTATATATATATATATAAAAAAAATGTTAAAAAATTATTATAAGTGCATAATTACAATAAAATATTAATACAAAAACAACACATTGCTTAATACGTTTACCCTGGTTAATCATAATGACGATATATAGTAAATGTTTGTTATAACAATCTAAAACCGAAGTTTAACAGATTCGACTAAAATATTCAACGTCTAAGTTATATATTATATAAAAAATAAAGGCCCCTATACTTGAACTTACAAACATGATTATAGCAATAAATTAATAGATTAATATCATTAGCACAATACTAATATCATAATTATTTATAGCAACATAAAATAAGAAACGATCAATCGATATGTATGGTACGGTTGGTTGGGTTTGGGAAATTAACATAATAAACATAACGAGTGTTTTGGATAAGAGTTTGGAAGGTAACTTTTGAAACAAAATCCCGTATAAAGTTTTAAACGTAGGTCACCTGCACATTATGTAGTTTACAATAGTTTTGCTAGCTTAAATAGTTAATTCATAATATACACATATTGTTATAATATTAATAAATATTAGTTTTTAACATTAATTTACAATACAATTGATAAAAAATAATTTGAATATATCGATGTTTTATCACATTTTATTTTGTAAATAATATTCAACGATGCGTTGGGTTAAATATATTTTTTTACAATACGAATACGAATTAATTATTGCTGTGAAAACAATATTACATGTGAAACCCTTTTGACCAATAATATAATTGGGTATTAGGACGGATATAATATAAATTATAACCTATCGAATAAAAAAATAGGTGTTTCCCAAAAATGTTGAATATTACCAAGTAAATAATGCGAATTTGGAATAAGAGTAGGTATAAGAATGAGGCCTATTATTATTATTATTATTTTCCCCTGACATATATTATAGTTTACGCCAAGTTCGTCAGGAAGTTGTAAAATGTTTAATATCTGTAAAATGCTTAATAGCCTAAAGAAAATCAATCAAGAACGAATAGTATTAAATGATTATAATGAAAATTACTTAAAGACACTAAGAAAATATGGAAAATTACAAGAAAATAATCCAGCGAATGGAATGAAAACAAGAACAACGATTAATCTCTCTACACGAAATCAACAAAATGGATGCGTACTAGAAGAAAACAACATTATGTAATGGAAGACGTTATTAGTCAATATATATATATTCATTATATTGTATATATATATATAACACGTGTATGGTAGTTTAATACTATTATTAGAGTTGCAGTAGTTTAAAGCATATTATAAATAGGTATCAAATAGGCGTAACGATTAGGTATAACGATGGATATTTTAAACATGTACAGTTTTTATGTTTAATGTTTCACAATAAAATGACCGATATTTTTCGTACATTATCGGGTCGTCGAGTCCAAGGAAATGTACATTACATAATAATTTATACTTAAGTCAGAGTAGTATGTTAGAATAGACATGATCACCTGCAGAGTAATATTATAAAGAGATAAAAACGATAATGCGTTCCGTAATCACGCACCCGACCGGATGGAGTGGATCGGTTTACGGATCGATTACACGGTTTGGCTTAACCTGCCGCTGGTCAAAGGTCCCGGGGCAGAGGCCTGTTGTCGGAAGCAACAACTACAACAACAACAATAACAGCAACAACAATACATACATTTGTCGGAACTTTCGGAGAAAAAATGACGTCCCATCTCGATACAATATATATATATCATATTAATATGCAAAATATTATTATAGTTGTGTCCTAGTCCTAATATATATATATTATTATATATTAAACAACATTGTCGGGGGTGTTTGACGCTGGAACATAATTTTTGTACAAAAATATTGGTTTGTTGAAAACAACAGAGCGCATTTAAATATGGTAAGTATAGGTAGATTTCGGTAATGCGGGATGGCGCACCTGTATATTTAATGTATTATCGTGTCCCCCTTTATACAGCAGAATTTTAATTTACCTAAATATTGTACTGTGAATTTAGAACAACAAATGTTTATATATTAAAATATTCAAAGCCACCTTAAAATTAGTGGTGTTCACCCTATTCCATCCAAAAGCCCCGGCACACCGGGCATCTACCACACAGAAAGTTTTACAATCATTACAACCAACACTGCAGTGTATTAAGTTGAATAATTAATTTTTAATTTGAGAATGGTCCCGTTGATTTGTTTAAAACTCAAAATGTTGGTCAATTTTTAATGTGTTTTTTCTTTGGAAATTTATTGCTATGAACGTATATATTTTTTTTACACGAAAAATTAATATTAAAAAGACCAACGTTATTATTTTGCTTCGAAACTATGATTTTCCCGAATATAGTACAATAATTGCAACAACAACATCCATTATGTCTCTGTGCCTTTGTTAAGTTATTACTATTCACAACTCTTACTTGATCGATTTTCATTTTTTTTTTTTTTTACAACAATATATTAGAAATTAATCTATTATTTTAACTAGTCTTAATATTTTTTTGTTTTCAATGGAAGACTATTGGCCATGAATACCCATGTCGGCTTGTATTTACGACCCCTGCACTGACGACTGGTCTTCTTGTCTGGTCTCCGACTTGAGCTTCACGAATTCCTTAGCTACGTCGTCGTTATATCTCTGTGAAAGTATCCGCAAAATCGTCCACCCAGTCTCGTTCATCTGTATCCGCCTGCCGAGGCCTAACCATTCGCCGGTACGGACCTTAACGAATAAATGACGGTTAATGTCAGACGAAACGGTAGAAATAGTTTTTTTTTGTTTTGTTTTTGTTGGAATAATTACCATTATGGGAACGTGTCGCATCTGCAAAACCGCCACGCCGACGAGTCGATCATCACGAGCAAAACAATAATCTTTCACGCAAAAATGCAATTCGTAACATTCCAAGTCTTCGATGGCGCTGATCGAACTGTGCAAAAAAATTATCGATCGTAAGAACACATTGCAGTGTGAACGACTGATGTCGACTAAACGAAAGTATACTTACAAAACGAAAGCTTCGTTGTATCTAGGGCTCCAACTGCCCGATTTGCTCTTCGTCGATTGTTTTCTTTTCTTGTCCGCTAGTCTCGGTCCAATGAGGTTCACCTCGACAAACGGGCGAAACATTCCAGTCGTCGGCCATACCAGCGTGTTAGCAGCGACCACTGTTAAACAGTAACACCGACGACATTGTAGTATTAGAGTGAACATAATATAAAATTAAGATTATAATGTGAAAAATGGCGAATATATTCAGAAATAATGCAGGATAACGGTAAAGTTAAATATTTAAAATATAGCACATCTTAAGCATTTTGATTTACTCGATGAATTTGTTAAAGTTAGACAAACGATAATTATCAATGTGAGTTCACTCTGGAATCTATCTGTTGCTAATATCACAATGTAATTAATGATTAGTACCTATAATGTTTAGTACATAATCATATCATTTTTATATAATTTAACAGTAAAAATTATACATTTAGGTAGTTGTAATAATATTAAATTTTGGTGCATTGATTCATTCTGAAGGGATAATTACTTTTGAAAAGTACCTATTCACTATTATTAACACTACTCAAATACGAGTACCTACCTAACTCTTAATACAACTCTTGTATTCCACATAATGTATACCGCTAGTAGAGTTGTTTAATGATACCCATAACCTCGAAAAGTATAAATGTTAAACGTGACTGTTTTATTATAGAAAACTGTATCGTAATAAAGACGAATTATTATTACCATAGCTTACTATATTATTACTAAGTCGTGTTTACTGTAAAATAATTACTGGATATTATATAACGTGACGTGTAATTGACTCATTTCGAAAATGTTTACTGCGATTTGTTTGTAATCATTAATTAGTATTATTATTGAATAATAGATATTAAAGTTCACTTATGGGTCGGTATGAAACTAGTATTTATATAATATTGGGCGGTACGAGTTCGATATTTTTATTAGAACATAATATTATTATATTATATTCCAGTTTATATTTTCTAATAAATATAGATACTATGTAATATATATATTGGAATAAAATGCGATTTTATTAGATGCAAGTGAAAAGTGAAACGAATACGATTTTATGTTTTTTCGTAAACCAAACTCGATTGCATTGTTCCATTATTAGAAATCAATGAGGTTTTTTTTATTGAGGTATGAGCATTAAAAGTGACGAGAATAGTATAGATTTTATGGTTTCAGCGTGTTTTTATGATTTTATATTTTTTTAGTTAGTGTGTCATGTGAACATCCGATATAAAGAGAAAAAATATAGTATGTCCAACACAAACACGTTTTTAAGTAAATAGAATAGATATAGAATCAATGTAAATAAATAGAGTTATGTAATAAAAGAATCAATACAAAAGCCATTTAGTAAACACACCGAGAAAGGTTTATTAATGTACATTTTGCAAATAAAACGAAAAATGACTAGGTAGGTATTAGTCGATTGTAGTTGCTTGTTATTTTTTAATAATTTCGTTAAGTTTTTATTAAGTTTTATGCTGTATTATTGTATAAATATAACTTTACACAGTTATTTAAGTTTTAAATGGTTATTCTTGGTTTATTGTTTAAAAATTAAAATTTTAATTAAGAAAAATATACACATAAATATTAAATATTATAAAACGTACCTGTTACTGTGAGCTTAAATTCGTTATTTGTTGGATGTGTTTCAATGTAAACGTTAATAGAAATTTCTCCATAAGGTTCTTCATATACGTAATTTTCTAATTATAATTATGTACACAAAAAAAAAAAAATAAAACAATTTTTGTTAATAACTTTTAAACATTATTATAAATATTTAAAACTACTTTTAGTCATGCGAAGAAAGTATAGGTACACAAAATATAAGAACTTATTAACTTAAGGTGGCTATATACTTTAATAGGTACCTATATACTGCACCTATAGCTACTTTAATATTACACTATAAATTTTATATAAATACGTATTAATATGTTTATGGTACAATGGCTTTACGGCCATAATACTATAGTATATATATATATATATATATATATATATATATAAAACTGATTATAATATATAACAAGTAATTTTAAAGGGTTTCAAAAATAACTTATACTTTAGAGGTTACAATTTTACCTTGTAATGGTCTTCTTGAAATTTCAAAGAGTTTTTCCATTCGACTTCCCATTGATTTCACATCTTCTTCTGCTTCATCTAATGCTTCTTCCTCTTCGGTTTCATCGTCCTCGTCATAATCCATTTCATCCATTTCATCTTTTACCTCAGTACCACTCATCAGTGACGGTTGTCGGGGTAATGGATCATTTTTTTGTGGTACTTTATAGAATAAAAATATTTTCATTATAACACAATTCAATTAAATTAATTAAACCTATGGTTAACCTATGCTTTTTTTTTTTATTTTTTTACACATAATTAACCCCCCTTTTTTTAAACAATTATCAATAAAACATACCTTGGTGTAGTTGTGACAACACAAACGTCTTGATGAGTTCGTCTGTGGATCTTGTATAAAGTGATAAAGCATAGCATAAAGATAAAAGATCTGAGCTTTTGTCCAAATATTTCTTTTTTAGTCCATTTCCGCCGGCATGGAAATAAGTCTTAATTGTTTTCAATGCAGATTCTAAGACTCTACACTGCTTAGTATTTAAGTTCTTTTCCATATCCTAGAAAAATATATATTTTTGGTTCAGAAAATAATTAGTGGATTGTTTAGAAACAATAAATAATATAATATAGTATATTTTTGTATGCATATGCGGAAAACATATTGTTCGTTAATTTTTATTTTTTTCATAAAGACATTGGATTTCTAAAATATTTTTATAGCTATGCATACGGTCAAATACTTTATTAACATTGAGTTAGGTAACTCTAATATATCAAACTAAGATTGTTAAAAGCCTGTAGTTAAAAGTTAGCCTAGTTTATTGGTCGTGGTGTAGAATTATCCAGAAGACGTCGATACTAACACTATTTTTGTTATTTACTACATACGATTTCGAGATTTAATTTACATACTATAGAAAACTTATATATTCATTTAAACTATATAACTATTATATTTTCATGTTTTTGAAAATTAAATTAAAATTTCACATTCTCGGATTTTTTCAAAATAAATTGGTAGGTATATATAAATATAAATTATGTTATTATACATTGAAGAAATGAAATTAAGATCTAGGTGTTGGCTTAATTGCCTATACAAAACTCTGCGTGATCATAAATGCATTAAGTATAAAACATAAATACAAAAATACCATACTTATGAGTTATGACGTATCGTAGAAATAAACCGTAAAGTTATTAATGCTGAAGTGAAAAAACTCCACCGTTGAGAGCGAGTGCTAGGTTTACTTAAGTCAGTTGCCATGAATTGTGTGCATTAATGTGTTTTGAAATAACTTGTATAATTACCATCACTCCTGTTAAAGCATTTTTAACGTCTTGTTTTCCAGCCATGTGGTTTCTAATTAATCTGGACATGTCTTCAATTCTAGCGTTAGCTGCCAGTGATCTAGCATTTTCACTAAGATTTTTCAATATCATCTAAATGAAAAAAATAATAAGTTTATAAAAATAATTACAAATTTCATGAATCTTATTATCGGGTAATTTTGTATTATTTATTTCAAGTAATATCTCTTACACTTTTATCCATCATTGGTGGTAGGACTACTGATCTTTCTAATATTCTTATTACAAGTTTCCATAATTCACGAAGAATTCGTTTAAGTACGGGTTTTTCACAAGTTTGAGCAAATAATGATAATGAGCCATCCATTAGATCCATCAATGGCCTTAATATTTCATCCACTTCCATCATGGATACTTGTTGTGGATTTTGGCTACCTCCTTTAATACTTTGTAATAACTCACCAAGTTCTTTAACACTTTTCTTTATTTGAGGTTCCAAACTAAAACATTTCATAACATTTTTTCATTGTATCTATATTTATTTTTGTTGTGGATAATAATATTAAGACATAAATATCTCGAAATTGTTAGTACATTAGTAAGTAGATCGTAGTAAGTAAATCAATCAAATAATGTATCTATACATAATACACATATAAACATGTTAAATATTATTTGTATATACCTTTTTCCAAATTTCCCAGATAGTTCATCTAAAGCTTTTAATAATTGCGTTTGTAAGTCGTTTAAAATATCTGTAGCGTCTTCTTCGAGTTGTTTGCCACCCATTGATTCAAACATTTTTGTTAGTTGTACTCGTAGTTGTTGGATGTTATTCATTAATATACAAGCCTGTACATTTAATACAATAATTTAATACATGCGTTGTACATAGCATAAATAAATAATATAAATACAATATACGGGTATAATATTTTAAACTTACAGTTCTTTCATCTAGCTCTTTAGCGTCAAATTCTTTTTGAACTATGTCTACGTATGCTAATAACACTTTGACAATTGTTTTAGCAAGTCTTTTCATGTATCGATTGGATATCTCGGGGTCAGGACATTCCAATTTTGATATGACTCCAAAACATTGTGTAAGCTGAGTGAATACGTCCACCACTGAGTTGGAAAATAACGCATGCTCCGAACTTCTTTGAAACTATAATTACAAAATAAAGTTTAAAAACCTTTCTGATCAAAGTTTAAGAAGACGACGCTTGCTTACCCCATCTTTTTTGTCCCTATTAAAAGCTCCGTGCAAATATTCCAAAGACACATCGTCGTTTTCATTTAGCCATTGCATTACAAACGGTTCAAACCAAGATGGGTACTCGGGAATTGCGTCTTTGTACGGCGGTGCGTCTTTTACATAATTAGTAAACAGCCATTTTACTTTGAAATGGAGATTCATATACGCCGAAGTTTTACAAAGTCTGTGTGTTTCATGTTCTTCTAGAGCATACTTCATATCTACGGCGAAGAAACTCCACATTGTTGCTGCGGATAACTGTAAAAAATAATTATGTTATAAATATACGTCATTAGGTACATAATTGTAATATAATATGTAAATAATACTGTTAAAAATATATTAGATAATTTACCTGTCCTATATTAAGTTCTGCTGGGAATTGACTTAGAACAGGTGCATAACTATTTCTATCTTCTTCGATTACGGAAGCAACGAGTGCTACAAGCTTATCCCAAAAGCCTAAATCATCTAACTTTGGTCCCGTGTCTTCATCTCTTTTTTCATTCGGATCAGTCTTTTAAACAAAATAGTTTATTTAATTGGTAATTACTAAAAGTATTTTTAGATAATGTAATACACATATATATTTTTGAATAATTTGTGTCTAATGTTTCAAAATTTAAAACAGTTCGACTACGGTTCAATTATGAATATTATTAAAATTAAAATTTTAACAAGCAAAATAAATACCTGATATTCTCTGCCGTATAAATCATAACAATTAGCAAACAGAAATTGATAAGTCGACCTCAGACATGCTTTGACGCAGTCCTTAACAACTGTACTAGCTCTGGGTGGACTTGAAAGTTCTTGTACCTAAATATAAATCGTATAATAATTATTGTGCTACTGTAAATCATCATTATGGTTAAAAAAAATTACCTTCATTCTGAAAAATGTGATACTGGTCAACAAATCGACGGTCGATTTAAGATCCATTAATTTTTCTTGACTGGATGCTGGAAAGTTATTTCTATACATTGATAAATCTATTCTGAGCGAATTATGTAGCTGGTCAAGCAACTTTACGAATTTTTCTTTCTATAAATATCGAATAAAGAAGATTTGAAAATCATGATTAGAAATTATATTATATATTTTCATTAATAATGATAGTTACCCCGAAATTCGATGCTGCAAAACGATCACTTGCGCTAACGGCGGAGCTGGATGTTGTGTGTGCATAATATGCATTGATATTTGCTAACAAAGTACTCATTACCGCTGGGACACCAGGGCATAAATATTTTGTTGAAAGACAATGAAAATGTCTAGAATACGAGATTATTCCAATTAATATTATAGTTTTAAAATAACCATGTCATAAACTTACGTCATTGCTTGGTAAATGGACTCTATGCCATATCTCATAGCGAATTCGTCGACAATATCTTGCGCGGGTGATTCAAAATACAATTTCCATCCATCTTCTCCCTTAGCTTGAGGTAGGTGCACTATTCCAGCGTTGTTTTCGCACAGCGAGTGAAATAGGTTTTCGTGAAGACATGTGTATTGGATATGGTAAGGAGCGACTTTTTCCTCTCCTTTGATTTCTACATTGATATGTAATCGAATAGCACCGGATACCGCTGATTTATCAGTCCTTTTTTCGAGATTGTACCAAACGTCCATTTCACCAGACAACGTCCGAACCTAAATACTCACTTTTTAGTGATAAACTTTCTCACAAACATTATATATTTGATATTTATATACCTCGATTATAGTTTGTCCTAAAAAATCGTCCGATTCTCTGGTTAATTTTTGCCTGAGTCTTGATTTCAGGTCGTTGTCCTCGTCCCATACCCTGACTTTAATTCGATCCGAAGAATTGTGGCACTCGCTATAAATTTTGAAAAATGTATAGGTAAATATGTGTACGTATAATATATTATACACAGTAATGGAGAAGGAAAAAAGAAATACTCACAAGTAAAATTTTTCATTCCAAACAGGATTGAGCTCTTGAGGCATAGTTCGCGTTCTTTTTTTAACTTTACCCACTTGAACAGTTACGTATGGATCTGATGTACCACTTTTGTCTTTTGCGATGAGCCCTTGAGCACATTTTACTATGGAAAAAATGAAAAGTTAGTCAATTATTATTTAAAAATATGAATTACACAAATCTAAAGCACAGGTTCATTCTAAAGCTATATATACAATATTTTCTCATGCATACTAATGACAACAATTATAAATGCATGCAATAAGCGTTAATTTTTATCTGAAGACGTCGTTTAAGTTACTTCTGCTAACTAGATATCGATGATTTATGTGATTTGTTTGATTTGAAATTTAAATATTAGCAAATATTTGCTCGATTCCAATTTCTAAGCTGTGAGTAAGTGAGCCCTAATAAGCCTAACCGCTGACCTGTTATTTCGATTTTGCACGACCATTTAGAAGTGCCTTCAAGAACGATAGCTTCCGCTTGCTCCAAGGAATCGATATGCATATCAGGTTCCACAGAAAACATGGTTCTTCAAATACGCAAAAACCAAAACAATAAAAACAAATATTTACACACAAGTTGATCGGAGGAAAGGAACCAAAACAGTAGAAAATGTTTAGATTTAAATGAATGAAAATTCTTTCTTAATTTTTTTGAATGCATCATAGATGTAAGCAAGGAAAAGTAAAAACGTTTGTAAACATATTTCAGATATTTGTAATAGTAAACAAACAATAAACCATGCATAAAAGTAGTTGAAAAAAAAATACACAAAATTATAGTTGATTGAAAGAATTTTCATTAAAAATCTCGTGCTTAAAAAATACACATGAAAATTTAAACATTTATCAAAAATAGTAAAACACCAATTTCGTAAAATTCAACACCAAGCACAATGAAGGTTGCCACACAAAGCTCTTTGAAGTCGTCTGCTCATAATGTCAAATTGGATTTTTTTTTAAACAAACCTGTGATGGCAATTTTTGCTGACCACTTGCAAGTACCATCCAAAACCGATTGTTTCACCGCTTTAATATGACCCTGATGGCTTTTCTCCTCCACGCCGAACACTGATCTGCGTATAATTTAAAAAAAACACATAACAACCAATTTTTTTTCCACACCCAACACTGCGTGTACTATGTTAAACTAAATAAGAACTTCTTCCAGATGCTGTGTGCGTATTTCTCAATGATCCGGAATCTCTGTTACAGTTGTTTTCGCATAAACGTCGAGCCCCGGACGCACATTTAGAACGAGCACATGGTGTCGTTTGTCGACGTCATATTGGCAATTTATTTCTTTATCGTTGTTACAACTATTACAGATTGCATCCATACTCGCGAACGCTGTCATTTCGGTTATCTAACTCGCATCAATAACAGTTTTTCAACTGAATTCAATCTGGCCGTGTGGATTTGTTAACTAGGTTTGTTCGTAATAGAAGTGTCTGATGACGAGCAGATTAAAATTAATCTGACGGTGTTTCATTTGTCTTAAGACGACTATTTAATAAGCGTTATATATTACGCCGCGCCTGTCCTCCTATTTTGACCCCAATTCTTTTCCGATTGCTATATATTTCTGTTTACGGGGATATCGTCGTGCGTGTGTCCTGACATTGTTGGCGAATATATTTCTTTTATACGAGTTACGATTCATTTAAAGACTATTCGTGTTCGTTATACTCGGACAAAAGAAAAAAAAAACGTAATAGCTTGAGAGACAATAGTAGACTGACTGTTATAAAATTTACCACTACGGTTTAAGTTAGTGTTGAAAATACTATATTTTTAAAAATCGATTTAATTTATTATAAGAATTAAAAATAAAAATTTTACAAAAGTCGATGTCGCATATTGAACTAATTATTATCAAAATAATTCCACTTTTCGTTCTGGAAATGGCCGATTTTTAAAAATACATTATGGTACAATAAATATAAAAATTATGGATTGTTGAAAGATGTTTTTAAATGTTATGTATATCAATAAACTAATCTTCAAAAAAGTTTTTAACAGGGTAGTTGAATAATAGTATATAATGTTCAAGTATAAATTAGTAAGTGATTCCTATCGGAATTGTTTAAAGAAAATGTTGACATTAAATTGACTGAAACTCATGCAGCCTGTTGTGAAATATCTACAATTGCACTCAAGATTCTTACGATATTTCGTTAATTTGCTAAATTTGGTATTTGATTTTAAAATATTAACTAACCTGATAAGTTCGAAAATTTCTGGATGATCTCGTTCGCGTTGCAACATTCTGTCCTTCATTGCCTGTATAATTGATATCGCTTTATCTTCAGCACCGTGTTTGGAACTTTTTTCGGCCGCTCCTATTATTTACAAAATATTAATAGGTAATTGTAAACGGTTTTTTTAATGTACGAATATGAAATATTTTAACTGTATTTGTTCAATTTGTATATATCGTACTAAACAATATTTTTATCAGTACAAATATCTTCAAAAACTTTAATATGGACTTTTTATGGTCGACATTTTTATATCTGGTCCATTGTTCTACGTCATTTGGTATGTCACGAATAAAAGAAAAGAATGGTTTTTAAAGTTATTTCTATTCAAAGTTTGATCAGGTAGGTGCTCCCGGGGGTCCTAAAAAGTGTGGGTTAATGGTAAATGCACTATAGGTATAGAAATGTGTATCAAAAGCCACAAAGCGAATTCGAATAAAATTTTAGACATCCTTCAAAAAAGTATTCACCCCGTAAGTACGCGTTTTTAAACATACCGCATGGGAGAAACGCATTATAGTTATTTGATGTAAAATTATTAGATAAAATGGTATTCTTCTGCTGCGGGAAATCAAAATTTGATACCTATACGTTTTTGTTGGCGTTCAAATTATTTTTGATTTCAATAAAATGTTTGCAATAAATTAAAAAAAGCCTATATCCTCCGCGTTGATACCCACCTACATCGGTCGTGCGTGGCGTAATATTATGGTTTATTTTTATTATTAATTTAGGTTTTTATAATTATACATTTATACATTCGCTTCTGGACGAAAAAATGTCGTTCGTCCTCGCACATTATATCATGACAAATGCGCGCCACGTCGAGTTTCAACTAAAATAATAATAATTAGTGTCGGTCGGTTAAATATTTATAATATTTCCACGGCGCCCAATTATTATTATTGCTCACAATGTTTGTAATGGCTTAAATAATAGTCACTTTTTTTTTTTTAAAAAAAGTTACGACTTACTCTGCAAACAGTCGGCGTTTAAGAGCTCTTTGCACTTCTCGTGACACTTGACCCCGCATTCGGTGCACCGTACCCCTTGTCGGGCGATGCCCCACAGCAGTCCTTCACACTCGTAACAATACGTCGGCGAAGTCGCAGTCCATGAGACGAAATTATGCGGTGTAGTTGACGATATCGGATAGATCAAAGCTTGCAGAGCTTTTTTGTACACGTGCATTTTCTGAAATATTGTCGAACACCGCGGCATTAGATTCGTATTAACCGTGTTAATACTGGTAATCCGGTAATTCGTCCGTTTTGGTAAACATAAGCGATATTATACGGTCTAAAAATGTGGTGTTTTTTTTACAGTCACGTCATTATTATATTCAATATTGTTTTCCTCTCTTTTCTTTTTTATCATCCGAAATACTGCACTGTCACATATTTTTTTTAAATCATTCATTATTTACCTCATTTATAATTGGCACGTTAAGTTGGAATTTTAAAAGTATCCGCAATCTATTCGACTTGGCGACGTATGTGACAGCAAAAACTATATAGGTCTAATACGGTTTAAATAAAAGATTCAGAACTGTACTACGAAATAGATTTTAATAAATCACAAACAACTTTTTATACATTTTTTCATACTGTATATAATATATGGGTATAGTGTATAATTATATCGAATGAAAGAATAATTCAAATAAACTATGTACAGTGAATCATGATAAAACAATTTTAATGAGTTTATATTATAATTAAAAAAAACATGTGCGAGTGTTATTCGTTGGAAAAAAATTATTATAATAAAATGAAATTAATGAGTTTATATTTTAAGGGCTAACACAAAAACCCATTAGTAAAATGTTTAATGTATAATGAATTGTTTATACATTAATTGAATTCACTCGTTTTAATATTTATTATTATTAGAATAATCATAAGTATGTTCTCATATTTGTTATTTTTCTATGACTTTATTGAAATATAATAAAATGTGTCTTATTTCTGACAATGCAGTAGGGGTGAATATTTTAAGAAATAGATATAACACTTGTAATTACATTATGTCAAACATATAGCAAAAATATTACAAAATTATTAAAATTTCGTTTTTATATTATATTCTATTAGCGTTTTTTTTTAATTTATAAAACATTTATTGAAATGGGAATAGAAAATATTTGTTTTGGATTCGGACTGATCTCAGAGATGTAACTCTTAAACAGTCTCTGTTGATCTAAAAAATAAATAAATATTAAAAAAAAAAAACGTTGAAAAAGTAAACGTTGGATTTTTTTATTTTGACAAACTATTTTTTAATAACGAAAAAGTACAAGTAATCTGTTCAATTTGGTACTAACCAGCTCTTCATCATTGAGAGTAGGACGTGGAACTCCTGATGCCAGTCCTGCGTTTCTTTTTGTAGCGGCCATTGTCTAAAAATACACCCACAAGAATTCCAATAATAAATTTATAATGTAAAAACGGGAAACGGTGAGCAATAAAGCTATTTTAACCATATTATAAGCGTAAATATTAAGCATTTATGCAATAATGTGTACTTGTTTAATAATTATACCCATGATGCTATTAAATAAACCGACTTTATATTATAACTCACCAAATTATTGATATCGCTATAATACTCAAATGGAATAAGAATGTTATGATGACTAATGTAAGTAGCTTATGCGAATATAATATATCATATTATAATATGTAAAATATTCGTAAATCATATCTCACTGAAGAGATATAAATGCTACGAAAAACTTTTCAACACAGTTACTAGGTACTGTATATTATATATTTCACCCTCGGTGTTGATGTTGTAGTCATAAAGGGAAAATAATGACGCCAGCATGAAAAGGAACTTCGAGTAAAGATGGCAATTTTTTTTCCATGTGCGTCAATGTTTCGTTTTAAGATAAATATTGACATATTATTACAACGTTTCCGCATTAAAATAAAAACCTATTATAATGCTGAACTAATTTTTACTGCATATGTATTATTATTATACGTTGTAATAATTTAAATATTTTTTTTTTATCGATAAAAAAAAAATACTTATAAATTAGGTTTCCGTCATAATTCTAGTGGTAAAATATACTTATTTAGATTTATATTATATAATATAATTTTAAAAAAAAGTACAAGTATTGTTGAAAACATTCTTATTCCAGACAAAAGTATAACTCAAGAGTTTGCCCGAGGAAAATACTTTTGGAAATTGTTTTCCGACACAACAATGAAAATATAATATAAGTAATTTAAAGATCATAATTATAATTTTTGAATTTATGCGATTCATAATAAATATATTACACATTTTTTTTTAAGACGTTTTGAAAACACATTTTCTCGAGCAAATTCTCATTTAGTTTTCAATGTCTATAAACGAAATCACGAAACATGTTTTACGTGGATAAGCGCATTACTACATTCTAGTTTCTATCTGCTCAAAGTAACAGTAACGTAATCGGAACCAAAGTGTTAAGTGTTCAATAGACATGTGCATAAATAATTGCTTAAAGGTTTTTTTTTCGGTATTGGTTTTTTAAAATATGACAAAAATATGATATTATATGATATGTTTAATTTTTTTCCTCGTATTTAAATTAACTCGGCTTTCAATTATATATGCACATGCCTATTATATAACTGTATCATTATTTATTAGTATTTTGTACTGTGGTCACAGCTACCTACAGTATATTAAACCGAATTAGAGTTGTAAAAAACAAAAAAGTATAATTATATATAATATATAAACGAATAAATTAAAAACACTAATTGTCTATAAGTCTACGTAAACTAAATATTATAAGTAATATATTAAAGCTAATTCTATGTTAGAAACGATTTAATTTCCATTTTAATGAATAATTGAAATGTGCATATAGAAATGTAATGCATGCAATATATAAATTATTAAAAAATAAAAATTGTATAAAAATATAGTCACAATTTATGTTAGGTACCTACTTAAGTGTTATCGGGAGGGTTGATGTTTTTTAATTAATGTTAAAGTATAATCTAGAGGTTAATGAAATAAAGTGGATGTATTACATTAAAGTTGACGTATTATATTATATACATGGATCAATAGTGCTCGTATGAGTCTAATAAATTACAAGAAACAGAGTTTGAGCACTTAAGAAGTTCATTATGACATTTCATTATACAATATGTGTACAATGTACATATATACATATATATATATATATATATATATATATATAGCATCACATTTATTTTGTGGTCATAAACCAAAAGATTCTTTCCCATTAGAATCAATCTTAAATGTCATTCTAACACCATTTTTTTTTGCTATTCAAAGTAATTCTTATAATAACTGTAAACATTCTTGTGTAGTATATATATATACGCAAAGTAAAATACTGAATTGATCGGTTATATATTATTATTGTTGTAATATAATAATTAGGTATATAATATAGTTTATTATCCTAAAACTAGGGTACTTAATGTGTTTTGAATGAACTAAAAGTGTTTATATTTTTAAATTCAAATGGCATGTTTGTGTATTTAAATAAATAAAATAAAATTTAAATCGTTTAAATCTAATTCTATAATATAATGCTAAAATTTGTTAAATATTGAATAGTGAAAATGCTGATAACTGTACAAATATAAATATATGAAATATTATAAGATGTACATTATATAAAAATATATAAACAAACAAAGCTAATAGAAAAATTAAGCAAAAGTGTATGGTACATAAAAAAATATGATATGTAAAAGATACAATTGCTTAGCTATTTTATTCTACCTCTAAAATAATTTTAATATTTGGAATTTCTAGAAAATAGAAATTTAAATCTTAATATTATAATAAAATGGTTTAGTGCTAAAGCGGTGTATGTGATATATATATATATATGTGTGTGTGTGTGTGTGTGTGTGTGTGTGTGTGTGCGTGTGTTGTGTCAAATGTGTTAGTGAATGTGTGTTTTCATGAACGAAAAATCACGTCACCAGATCTAATAGCGTGCTCTATATTTTTCTCTAAATAAATGGTAAAAATAAAAAAAAAAAAGAACGCTATACCTTGAGAACCTGGATCGATGCGCGAAGATCACAAACAACAGACAATATAACACAGATTAGTTAGTTTACATGTTTATGTTAAAAAAATAAAAATAATGAGCCCTACATGTTTCAGCTATTTCAATGAGCCTATTATTATAATATAACACCTATTTATATTAGAAGATACATATTATGATAATATATCGTTGTAATTAAAAAAAAAAATAAAATAAAAATGTTAAGTATATAATTCATGAATGATTAGCGTTTGAAATGAAGAAATCGTGTTCAAAAAAAAAAAAATCTATAAAGGAAGTCTAAAGAACATAATATTTTACACGGGAAACATGATAAGAACACGTGGAATAGTAGCAAAAAAAACATTCATATAAGTACACATAAAAACAACATAAAATATGAGGATAGAGAAACCATTTCACATGAAGAAATTATAACATACGGTATACACTTAGAAGCGAAAATTTGTACAAAAATATTTACGTACTACCAAAAAATCATTGGGCACACTCGTTTCTCGGTTGAATTATAATAATATTATATTACTTTACAAAACGCTGTATACTCGACGAATATCCAATTTTCGGGAGTTTATGTTCCCAGTAGGTTTTAACAAGGGAGAAGGATGAATTTAAATTATATTGATATTAAACATTTTGCTTACCAGTTCCGAGACAAGAGGGATAGATTTTCTCCTGGGTCGAATATCCGGCATGCTGTCGATGTTGCTATAAAACGGATTGTCTCCAGGGTGTCTAGAACATAACATAGTAAGATCACGTGCATTTTATTACTGTAGACAACGTTGTAAGGTCTTGTTGAATAAAACAAAAAAATTGACAATTTTCAAACTAACGGTAATTATACAACAATTGTATATCCGATGTCGTGCAAAGATTAAAAACTCAACAGCCTATTGGCTTACTTAATTTCTATTTGCACAAATTATTACACATGGTGGAGCTTTAAACCAAATTTCCGCTATACGTGTGCAAAAACGACTTGCCGAAACCATAATTTTACTAAGAAATCGAAAAAGAGAGTAAAAATATTTTGTTAAATAAATTCTGCGTACACGAGAAATTAGCCAATGACGAGATGGACGGGCCATTATAATTACCATTGCGATCTAATTATGAACTGGATACGAACTGAGTCATAACGAAATATTTTAAAACGACGAGTCCCGTAAGAATTAAAATATAATAATTATATTAGAAGCATTTTTCTTCCTATTCTTACAAGTTTAGAGCTGTTCGTAAGATAAATTCTACAGGTATGATTAAAAACATTTGATAAATTTAATAAAAGCATGTAATAAACTGTAGTAATAATTTGTTTAAATGATAAATAAATTAATTTAATGTCTTATATCGATAAAAACGTAAGCGATACACTTTTTGGTATTCAAATCTTGACGTTTGTTTTGTCTGCGATAGTGGCATTTTTTCTCTAATTTTGTTTTCTTCAATTATGATACTATGCGCAACGAAATATACGTAAAATAAAAAAATCTACGGACTCAATTGTTATATTTTATTTTTTTTAATCGCGGACACAATGGATATTGTTTTATTTTCTACTGAGACTTATTATTATATTATATGATATTATTATTATATTATTATATAATAATCAAATATTATTTTTTCCTCGTTCAAGTATCTCAATTAGTATGCACAGGAATTATGATGGGGAATCGGAAACGTTTAAACGCCATGAAGTCACGACTTAAATGTCGTTTTAAATCAGAAGAGATAGAGGCACACTGAAATATAAGAGTAATTAAAAAAGAAAATGTAGTCGGTACCTCCAACTCTCACTCGGCACACAAATTCAATCACTACAGGCATATTGCGTCCGACAGGACTAATTTTATATGTTTACTTTTATTGTATACCAAAGACGACGGCGGCTTTCAGTGTTGTCACCTGATAAATAAACATAAAATGACATTTCACCCCCGCCGTCCAACTCTACACACCGCACCACCAATCGAAAGTTTGTCATCAGACAGGTCGCCGTCGTTCGCCACTCCTCGTCGCGTGTATACGCAGAAGTGCACTTACGGATTACACCCACCCACCCAACCCACACACACTCTTGTCGCTATTATATTATTTTCCTTTTCATCCGCGGGCGTGCACACACGTACACACAGAAACGCGGGACACAAAAATTCAATGGACCGAACCCCCTGCCCACAAAGCTCTTTAAAACCATCATCATACCGCGAGAGGCGGCCGGATACACCCGTGCGGGGCGGTAACCCACACACAGAAAATCTCGGGTTAACACGTACTTTTAAACTCTTTTAAAAAGTGAGTGTATATATAAAGGACGCATGGGCGGGCTTGTGCAAATACTCCGTGCGTGTACCTATATACCACTCAGCGGTTGTGAAGAATATCGAATAACAGCTCTGAAATCATTTACATCATCACACTCGACACGCACTATAGGTATAATATAATAGCAGACGATATACATGACTTCGCCCATACGCCGCATTATTATTTAATCTCACTCTCGTTCGTGTTTCGCTTGTCGACTTACACAACAAAAACAACAGTAATAATAACGAAAATAATAATAATAATAAAAACGATGGCGACGACGACGTTTCGTTTCCCCACGATTTATGCCTGTCTTCCAATTTCCGTGTATTTTGTATATGCTCATACCGCGTATTAACCCTCACCGAAACGTGAAAACCCCTCTGAACTAGACTCACTATTATGTATTATCATTATTATTGTTTTTACTTACCCATTCGCTCTATTAATGTTTTCGCCGCTCCCTCTTCCATTCTGCAAGAAAAAAAATAACGTCATGTAATACCGATATGTATTATAAATAAATTATACACAGATATCGTTATAACTATATACCTATACACAACAACGTTTCGTTACATTATAATACAGACGTATATATATATCGTACATATACAACCGTTATTCGTAATAATACGAAATGTATGTCTGATTATTATTTCCTCGAGTGGTAAGCAATGTAATTGGGTGCAGATAGTAGTATCGATTCATGTGAAATAATTGGGTGGATTTCCCCCGGACGACAGGAGAAAAAAAAAGAAAATAATTCACCGCTGCACCGATAAGCGCACACAGATATTTATGGACGAATTGCATTTGACAGAAAATCTTTATTGAACCATATTTTGTTGTGTTTTTTTTCAGGTTATTACGTTTTTCATCCGGAGTCGAATTTTTACCTATACGGTAAAAAAAAGTGTCCGCTATAAAAAACCAAACTGTTGCTGGTCACCTAGTACCACTGCGCCACCGGTCTATAATACATATTATATGATGTATCATGTTTATGGAAAATCGTATTGTACGCGCATAATATTAATATTATATTTTATTCCAACTTTCACCGCTGCGTGCAGACTTGCTGTTACTAGGTTGTTTTTTTTTTATTATTTTCGTTCACTCTTATTGATTATTATTTTTTCGTGTTTGGTAACTACTAATCATGGTCGTCACAAGCCCTACATCTAGACATAAAGTGGTGTTATTCGCGTCATCCTGGAATAAATTTCCCTTGCGGTGTGTGTGCAATTAAAACGCCATAAATTCTCGTTTCCATACTTTGTTTTATGATGTTTCTATCGCGCGAATTGCATAATCCCAAACCACATTTATTATAATATATTATGACACCGGATTAACGACCGTTAAAAGCCGAAATGTAGTAAAATACCTGAAGTAAAGATATTAGAATTCCGCACTTTGTTCGCCGTTAATATATTAACGTTTTGGAGAAACGATTATTATATACACACATAAGTATATACAGTAAGTTTGTATATTATTACGATGTTCAAAGTGAGGCGTTTATCTTAGAAAGTTATTGGAATTCGTTACTGTATTGCATTTATTATTATTATTTTATTTGTGGTAATTTTTTGAAGTCTTATGGGTCTTATCACAGTCTTATTTATCAAATGTAGCACATAATTAAACCTCAATATTTTTTTGAAAATGTTGAAACACAAATAGATATTGGACGTTGAACCGATAGTTTATTATGGATATTTACGTCGTATATAATTATTACTTCTCGGGCATTCAACTCCTGGCATTTAATTTTACTTCAAAGTTTATAAATAATAAACTAGTGGTTCGATATTTGGACGAAAAAGTTCCGAGAAAAATACGAGTATAGTCTAAAAATCCAATCGAAAAAGGAATACCTAGTTAAAAACTCAACTTCCAAACGCGAATTAGTGGCATTTAGTGTACAAGCGTGTAATTTCAAATTAGAATTAGAAAAAAAAGGAAAAAGTTTTAAAATTGACCGAAAATACTATGTGCTTACTACGGAGAAATGGTTAAATTCAAACAGACAATCGTATATGTATAATAGAATATTATGCAAATACAAGTTGAATCGGGGCGAAATGGTTTCTCTGTTTTTCCATTTATTAAATCGACGCGGTTAACGCTGAGAGGGATTGGAAAGCTCGGAAAAAAAGAGGAAAAGAAATTAGACGTATATTTTAAACAGCCCGGTCTTATTTTCAGAGTGTTCTGTGAGGAATTTTTTCGCCGATGACTGTTGAGTGTCGGACACAATCGTGTCCTGTTTGAAATTCTGATCTGGTATTTATAATATAGTAGTAAGTCGAGTAAAAAAAAAAAAAAAACAACAGAAAGGAATATAAAAAAAAAAAAAAAAAAACGAAAAAAACATCAACAGCACTAAAGGATCCGGAGGTTTTAAAACCATGGCGTCGTTAAGGGGAACGCACACACACCCACACGCAGACACGGGGCATTTGTCCCATCTCGCTTTTTTTCTTTTTTTTTAACGGATTGAGCTGGCGATGGCAAATCTCTATGGGACGTTTGCCCGCTGCTTGTTTTATTATCTAAGACGGCTGTGTTTATCGTACATAATAATATAGACGATCTTTTTAGTTAACTATATAAACTCCACACTGCAGAGAGTCTGCTCTCGTCGCCGGCGTGATATTTTCATTTAATTTTGTTTTTTTTTTATTTTTTATTTTTTTCGAGTAGTCTTAATATTCCATTATTAATCTTTTATTCACGGACGACGCTGATGGGCTCGTTGTTTCTCAGTCATATTAAATCCATTATTTATCTACAAAACTAAAAATACGGTGTTTCCAGACGCGTTTTATCGAGAAAGGTCACTGGCGAAAAAAAAGAAGACCCTATGTTTAATTGAAAATGCCAATCTAACATGTATATGTATGTACACTATAATATATTTATTCATTTTGTTGATATATATATATATGTAGTTAGAATTTCTTGACCTCGATTTAGATTAAAAGTTTTTCATTCGCATAAGAAAATGTACTCTAGATAAATTGACTTCTGTCGGTTTATACTTTATTTAGTGGTTATTATTGTTTATTCGTTTGTGTATACTTTTTTCTAAAGTTATAAGAAAAAATATTATATTGTTTCAATTTGCGAATAATTGGCTGTTAAATTGTAATAAAAACTCAAAGTTCTTTAACGGTTAGCGATAAAAGAAATTTTATTACAATCGTATGTTGTCCCGTCGTCAGTTAAATGTATTATGTTTTCGAGACAGTTTTGATAGTTTTTCGGAAAACAAGATGTTGAATGCAGGTTATAATAATGTACAAATGTCAGTACCTAATAGGATCATAATGTATAGCCACCGTCTATTCAAGTAGAATTATTATCTACAGCGTAGATATTTGTGGTCCACGAGTGAGCATTATTATAATTAACAAGCATGATTAAACGTATAAAAACGTTTAACAATTTTGTCGGAGTACAACATTTGTGTGTATAAAATACAAATACGAGTATTCGTATAATTAATCGTAATTACTTGTAAATCGTATTCAACAATTTAATTTTTTTTTTTTTTTTTTTTTGTTGAAAAATATACCTCTGCTATATGGTCATGAATATATAATGAGCTGCAGAAAACGGGTGAAAAAGGTCACGGCCTGATAGTGCACGGCACAGTGAGTTTACCTGCCCCGTAAAAAAACTTTTACTCGAAATAAAAAAAATAATAAATCTAATTTATGTACACCTGGCCGTAGATATAGAAATGATACGCACGAGAACGAAATCAAACATTAACATTATAATATCGATTGAAAATCTCGGCGTCGACACACGAAGACGACAAACGCCAACGATCCCAACGACCGACGAATTTCCGTTGATTCGTGTCGATATCGACTGCTTACATAGGCGACAATTTGTCTTGGGATGGGGTTGGGTGGCTGGGTGCTAGTTTGTTTATATTATATAACGATATACATAAAACACAATATACATTTCGTTGACTTATCGTAGGTATGCTCAATTGAAAAAAAATTTCCGAAAAGCTAAGAGGGGGGGGGGCAAATGTCCCGTTTTGCGATGACGCCTATGACTGCTTGGGAAACGGGGATTACCTATACATTGTCCAGCGAGAGAACGCGCCAATTCTGCGCATCCTCACACGTCACCCTGCCATCGGAACAGGTTTTCCCTTGGCAGGGTGCAGTGCGGGGGTGCGCAGAAGAACCGATTTTCGTCGGTCCGCGGCGTGGTTCTCTCGCTGAACAGAGTATACATCATAATGTTATGCGTATTTAAATGCAAATAGAACGAAGCGATTATCATGTTACACATCGTGCCAATGTTATCGATTTGTAGCCGACAAGAGGCGCACGATCGAGATAAACTCCAAACAGTAATACTGCGACGGTGTTAAATTATAATGAAATTGAGCTGTACCGACCGACTAATAATTATTGTTGTGTTACCACCGACGGTGGTTGTAATGGAGAGGACGTATTTATCGTATACTCGATTTAAAAAAAAAAAAAAAAAACCTATGTTCTAGTCCAGTGGTTCTCAACCGGTGTGCCGCGAGAAATGTTATTAAATATTGAAAACAGTGTTTTATTCAGAAATAAATTGAAAATATCAATTGGCCAATTGTGTGCTAATAGTGCAGATAAGACGATACCGGATACATGTATAGGCGCGTGGCGATAACTAATGCCTTTGGCGAAGTTGCCGAAGTTGTGGTTCAGTGGTTGGCAAGTGCGTGAGTGTGCCGTGAAAACTTTTGGTGTATAATAGTGTGCCGTGAACCAAAAAAGGTTGAGAACCACTGCTCTAGTCTATCCTATATACATATACAAATAATTGTGTTTTATAGTCGTACGATATTTTATTTTATTGTTATTAATATTATGTTTTATTTAAATCAATACAAAACGCGTGGCTTGTTTTATTGTTAACGAAGGTAATATAAAATGTAATATATTTTGAAAACGGTCGAATTTCTTCAAAAAAACACAAAAGTCGAGTATATTGTGATGCAGCGATTACATTAATGATCGGTTTAAATTATCGAAACCTCCGTTGTACGGTTTTAATTTTCCGCAAAACAATTAAACAACCGAGAGCGTCATAATGATCGAGCGATAAATTTGATTTAAAACGGTACACAGAAAGGTTGGCCGGGGTGGCTTGCAAAATATTTCATTAATAAATTTCATTTCGGGTCCCAAAAATTGATCGAAGTATGTGGAAGTTTAGGAAATCTCATTATATTCAAAAGTACAATAACATACAAATAAAATTTAAAAAAAACTTCATAATACTATTGTAAAATCATAAAACGCACTGCTCATAATCTAAAACAATATGCGTTCATTTTTTTCAATCATTGTTGTCGGCCCTTATCGATTATTTTATCCTTTGCATATTTTGTCAAAGACAGTTTGACAGGTAAAAATATTATTATTATTTGTTACGTGACTAATGACAATCAATATCATTGAGTTATAGTTCGCTTTTCTTCGAGCAGGCAACATTAACCAATCGTGTACAGTTTCTGTTTTTAGTTCAAAAAGACGAATACTTATTCTAAAAATTGTAAATTATCGCCAGGTAGCTGCTTGTAAAATATGAATTTTAATTTGCGATATTCTTAATGATAAGATATTACCTATTTAACATTACTTTGATTTTGGTAGTCATGCTTGTAGCATGCTTTGATTACATAAATTGTTATTCTAATTATGATTGAGTTTAAAAATGACATCAGTATAAAATTATATTATTTTAATACTATTTTGTTATAATATTCGTCCAAATAATTTTTTAAAACCTCGGCATAAATTAATGGTACTTTTTGTAATACAATATTCTTGACGATGTTTTAGTGACAATATACATTTATCGTGAAACACTATGAATAATATATTCATGAAAAAGTTCTATCAACATTAACATTTAAAATTGTATTTCTCGCGGAATTTTCGCATAAACGTTAAATATTGTGGAAACGCATTTACTTTGATGCTGACAAGTAATGTGAATGCAAATGTTCTGTTGCTGCTCTAGTTTTCTACGAATATTTATAATATTAATAAACTTGGAAAATATGATTCTGTTGTGTGGGACGTCTTGCAGTCATCACGTTTAATATAATTTGAATATTTTAAATTCAAGTTAAGTATGTACGTTTATAAAACTATAAAAATATCCAATGAACATTAAAGATCAAGGGTCACCAGATATATGGCTCGTGGAATAATTTTATTTGACCTGCAGACAAGACATTTTTTTAAAAAAACTTTTTATTTTTTATGGTAAATGAAACAAGGTTTTCACTTTAATTTTGCGATTTTGTTTTTAGTTTTTTCGATGAACGTGTACATTACATTTTGTTAGCTCCCAGAAAACTTCACGCATTCATGAATAGTAACGGACTTCCAAAAATATTTATTAATTACTTTTGTGATTATTTAACATTGTATTTAAATCTGAAGTAATATACTAACAATAAGTACATTATAGCAATGCGGTTTGAGCTGAATTGACCGTTCGAGACGAGTGCCAAAACATAGTGCAGTACTTGGCTGTAAAATGTTTTTCCTTGTCTACAAGATGTCGGGGATAAAAATACAAAGATCTAAATGATTGCTTATATTTATAATGTCATTATAAGATGGAAAATCGAAATAAAATGATGGAAATGGTAATTAAATTTGTAAATTATAAATAATTTAAAACTGTCGGTAGGATGAAATATAAACGGGGAACCACCGCTCTACGACTACTTTCCGTTTTTGTGAAATGTTTTCCGCCATTTTTTCTTTGTATTTTATGTATTTTGGTATTTCAAAATGAATTAAGTGCTTGTATGAAATGTGTTTTAAAATTTAAACCTCATTATTCCCATTGCTCGTATATATACCACGTCGTTGTGTACGTATATAGTTTTTGTTTTTTTTTTCAAATGCTAGTTCGAACGAAATGTTTCCATTAACCGGGAAAGACATACAAAAGGTCTTTTTCGATGTCATTAATTAGAATTAAGATGACTCCCTTAGTTTTTGTTTTATCGTCCTTTAATAATTAACACGCAGAACAACGAACAACACCGTGGTATATGTGTATATATATGTACACTGTATATAATGTGTATAATAATATAAACATGTATAATATTAGTTTTTTAAATTATTGTTTGTTCAGCAACTTATTTAATAAATGGTTTCTGTGTGTAGTAAACATTCTCGGTTAGAAAATTTGTTATAAACAGAATGTATTTTTTTTATATTATGGTACGCCCGCGTAATATATACATGTGTAATACATATGTATATTGTGTATATATATATATATATATATATATATATATATATATAAGTATAGATATATACATATAATAATTCTAACTGTATAGCCAAAAACGCTGTGAAGTAGATATTATTACGTTCATAAAAGTAAATAAATAAGCGCAGAAACTATAATATTATAAATTATATTATATGCCCACAGTGGTGTATGAATCATATTTTTTTTCATTTATTATGAATTTTTTTGTCGTTTTCGTAGTTTTAGATTGCACAGTACGTAATAATATCGCCTTGTACCTACAGGCTGCAATAAATTTTAAAACATTTTATTGATTTCGTCGAATAAAGAATAATACTTATCAATGAGTGTTTCCCTTCTCGTCGTACATGATAATATACCGTATATAAGTATACTAAGATTAATAAAATAAATGTATATGAAAACTTTTATTATCAATAAATATTCCGGAGAACTCGTCGTCGAGAAGAGGCATCTGTGAATGTGCGGGAATTTCCAAGTGGAATATCAAGTGTAAGTTTTTTTTTTTTTGTCAAAGCTGATATTATTATGTTTGAATGAAACAGATCTCGACAATAGCGTTGACGCGTTTATATTTTATCAGAATGAGAGTGCTATCATTATCATTACGGTGTTTAATACAATACAGAAACGTACCGAACGTGAGGAGAAACTTATATTGTTTATATACTACTTTTATGGTCGGTTGTGTGCCAAACTTTACAATTTTTTCGTTTACTTGGATAATCACCAAGTATCACTATCGCAGACCGATATATTTACGAAAAAATAAAGGCCTCATATATAAAACTAGTATTTGTTTTTAATAGTTATTACTGAATAACCCACTTAAACACACACACACACACATATATAAATAGAACATTAATAGAGGGTATTAGTGTGAGTGTGTGTACGCGTGTTGTCATAGCGACTTGATGCACCATCATAAAACATCTGGTCATTTCATTTCAATTTGTCGTCGAGGGTGCGGCCTTTCTCTCTCTTAAAAAAAAAATCACGTTTCTTTCAAAATACTAGAAATATTGAATTATTTTGTAGTTCTCGCGAACTTAGTTTTCAATAAAAATTAATAAAGAAATACCGTAATAAATGTATCTATCTTCCTCACACAAGCATTTTTCCGTGAGTTTTTCTGAACGTTTAACGTCATTATGCCTATAATTATGGTAATACCATACACACATAATAGGAATAGCTATGTCATCAGTTCATATCGATTTGATATGTTTATTACGAGTCGCATTATATCGAATCGCGTGGAAAATGTATAAACAGGGAAACAATGTAGATATTAAATATGTACCAATATCCAATGACCACAGTGGTTGTATATATAGTGTCACAGATAAACTGTTTAGCGTTTTGACCATTCACTTCACGTACGCCGGACTCGCCCTCTAATCTGACCCCCGACTGCGGCGCGCCGCAAGGAAACGACACGATTTACGAACGTCTAGCAAAGAATTGTCACAGTGCACTGCTGCAATGTCCGGTACACACAATAACGTAATGTATAAACGTCGGATTTGTTGGACTACGGCTATGCTTAGTCCGTCCATTTCGACGAGAGACGAAGAGACAAATTTAATTAGTTTTCCCGACACGACAAACAGCGTGCGCGCTACAACCAACACAAAATATATTATTCGACGTTCGTATTAATTACGAGTACAGGATTCGAAAAAAAAAAACCGAAATCACTATGACACTTGCGTGCGACGTGGCGGTGACTTCCGGTCGGATAATTTATGATTTACTGACGACGACGATGACGTACAGTTCGGATGGACGAAAAATCAAAACAAAAATAATAATACAAGTGCAAATGTGAAACAAAAACACGTCTTTATATACAACCGTCTAGGTCTGTGTCCTGCAGTGGCGTAGTTTTATGTGTGTGTATTTGTGTTTGGGAGGGGAGTCGATAATGGGAATCAATTTTCCCCCCTTCACCCCACGTGCCAAGCGTAGTTACGTTAGCCGTCCGTAAAAACATAATATAACCTTTGACACGCCAAAGAAGTGATTGATGAAGTATAATATCGAAAAAACCTCAAAAATTGTGTTTATTATATAGTTATTATATGTATTAAAAAGTGTGTGTTGTTAAATGGTCTGTTTAAAATGTTCAATAAAAATTATTTTCTGTGTACGGGTGAGGTGTATTAAACAAAATAACATAAATCTGTATGACGGCAGTGGGTGATGAAGGCTCCTCCTCACCTGACGTTTAATCGACAAATTATTCATTCTCTCTCCCCTCCCTCCCAAAATTTTAACTACACCGCCTTCCGTGTCCATACACAGTGGGACGACTTAAAATTGATATCAGAAAACCAAAAAACGCACGGCGTTTTCGAAAACTGCGCGATACAAGTGCTTTGCGGGTTCATAAACGTGGCTAAATATTATATTATATTGTACCGTGGCTTAAATCAAACTTTGCTATGGCGGCAGAGTCAGACTGTTTAAGCGTACGGTTCTCAGCTACCGAATATGCGGTTATATAATGTGGTAGGACGGATATAGTGTCCGGTGGTTTTATTTAGGTCTACTTAACGTCTACTCGTCGTTATCGCATAGTTTATTATTCAACACCGTCGAATGCAGAAACAAATAGGTCATAATATATTATATTATTTATGCGGCGACTCGGTCCTGCGTTACGGACAGGCGACTATCGTTTTGAAATCGTTTTATTTATTCACGAAGATATTCGTTGTAGGCCTGATGGAGTGTACGCAGTAAATTTTTCACGCTTAAATTGAAGCACTGAAATCGCGACGTTGCTAACAAGTTAACTGCCATGAGTTATTTTGTGAACTTTCCTCCACTGGGATCATACGTTGATGTTCCTTCATTGCCACGAAAGACATATATATTGATGCTCAACGTTTTTCGTGTTGAAATTGACCAATATACATTACATCTAAGTTGTGTTAATTTTTTGGTTAACATTTGGATTTCAGAGCCACAAGCTGTTATCATTTCTATTCACAATTCTACTATCAATTTTATGTCAGAAAGTATTACAGACATATGATTAGTTTATCTAAAAAAATGTCACGACGACATGGAAAAAAACTGGTACTATTGTGTATATCAATGTAGGAAAAACGGTTGAGTATCAAATTTGATGCTCGTGGCAGTCAAAAAAAGTCAAAACTCGCATAATATAACAATAATTTTATCGTACTACACGAATCGATGCGAATCGCGCCGGAAATCGGGAAATGCGTAAGTCGCGACCCGGCGGAATATTGATAACCGTTACGGCGCATAACTTTTCGGGACAGACGACTAGTCCATATCATATAATAAATAATAACATCGCATTATTCGGTAACTATACGCATACACACACACATACACATACACACGATGAGTTACGTTATTGTCGTGTGATGTTATCGGAACGAAGACAGAAAGAAAAACGACCGAAACACGAAAACACTCGACGAAACGCGCGAAAACGCTGCCGCGCACGTACGCCCGATTCGGGTTTAGAAAGGTATACATAGATACATAGGTTTACGTGTTGTTGTTAATATTATTATTATTATCATCATTATTATTATTATACGTCGGTCGCGGCGGCGGTGGACGTCGACCGGCAAAAACTTTCGCCCGGAAACTTTCCACCGAAATGCGTGTAGGTACGCGCGAACGAGGGCGTTCGTGAATCGGCGGCGGCGTGCGGCCGTTTACAACGATTTACGGAGGTGTAACAATATTATTATTTTTGCGTTTCGTTGTTTCGGCGGCGCACTCACCGACTTCGGAAACGGTCGACGACGAAAAAACGCAAAAATGATTTCGACACCGAGGCGAAGTTTTGAAAGCTCATTGTTCTAAACGTCGTTTTGTGTGTACGGTACACGTCGTTTCGGTATGCTGATACGTCCAAAATGTTGAATGCGTCTCGGCACGATAATCTGCCGCCAATGTATGTATCGTGATACAAAATAAGTAAGTCGCGGTTTTATTCTTATTTGTCGTTCGTATAAAATATAAGGTTTAATATTCACGAAAGCCGTCTCCTCGTTGCGGTACAGCCCCTTCTTCCCCACCTACATGAATTTTTTAATACTTAATATTACTTATTAGTACAAAACATATAAATTAATATAATAATAATTACACAATCATAACAATTATAATATGATAAATGGGAAGTAAGGGGGAAGGGGTGGCCGCAGGACTTATTTTATTTTTCTAATTTAAACTAATAATATGTTTTTTTCCGGGCCCCAGGACTATAGTACTCACCGACTCCTCCCCCCTCCCAATTGAGGGGCCCTGGTCATAAAATATGAACCGAATAGATTCCGAAAAGGAAACGAACTTATTATTAGTAGAACAAAAACGTCTTCCTCCGCGGCACATATTATGATGAATATATAGATTAGGCCAGGTGTATACGACCTAAAATAGTTTAATATAGTAAACCGTCGTAATTCGTATAAGTGTGTACCACAACATAACAACACCGTACTATGCACGGGGTACTTATCGGAATTGGCGAGCGTGTACGGGAACGTAATAAATAATATATATATTTCGTATATATGTATTTATCTGTAGATGTATATACACACACGTATATATATATATATAAATAGACATACGCCGATTTCCTTGTCCGCGCGACACTCGACGGACAGGCGACGATATAACTTTGTTTTGATATATTATAATAATAATATATAGGTGTATGTACTATATATAATATGTATAGTGTGTGATACGTATAATATATTTCCAGTCGCACTCTCGACCGGCTTACATATTATCATCTGTCAGCAAACAATATAATTTATATACGGCGTGGTAGGTATAACAATAATAATAATAATATTGCATACCAGCTTTATAGTTATATATAATACATCATCCACACGCAGGCGGCGTTCTTTTAGTGCACGGTGGGTCAGTGACTGCGGCTATCGATGACGACACGAGTAACTTTTGTCGAGATATCAGCGAGGCATTTTTTTTTTTGATTTTTTCTAAATCATGTTGTCCTCACTACGATCTCGACCGCGGGTTCGAAAAGTGCGTCGACGGTAAATGTAATAATTACTGTGCACACGTATAATTATAATAACTTTTTTTTTGCGTGATCATGAATTGAAAAATTGCCAAAAAATTCAACAAAAACGTATTTTAAAATTCTACGGTTTATTCGTGTACTTGAACTTCTTTTAATAGCTCTCGTATTTCACGGTTGAATCGGGTTAGGGTGAGACAAAAAAAAAAAAAATAATAAAAAACAGAAACCTAGAAACTCTCATTCTACAACAGTTACTTCGCAAGGACTTCAAACAAGACAGAATGGTATTAGCTATAGGTATGCTTTTATTACTTTTCCGACCATTGTTTTTGTTGTATGCGACACCATTCGTCGTCATCATTAGCGTTAAATTGAATTAAATTACACAGGAAAGCGAAATCAGCGCACTGATTACCTGCCTTATTATTTCCCTCGTATCATTAATAGATCATAACGCCCACAATACTATTGTTTATTTTCTCAGATCATATACCAAGGTTAGTTAATTAATGTTTTGACATAATGATAATATCAAATAATAGTTTATTCGACTCGTTAGTATAGAATTACACAAGAGCTGTGTATTTTTAATTTTATTCAATTTACGGTGGTGTGATGCAGTTATATTTTCAAGTATTAAGCCTGGTTTCTACCACACCGTGTTGCGTTGGGTCGAGTTGAATATATTATTAAACTCGTTGGTATAATGTGTTTCCGAGATTTTTCAACCTACATATTTTACGGAACACTACACGAAACTGTGCAGCAGAAAGCCGGCTTAATAACCGTGTCGTGTATACCATTGCGCCTATCCCACGTTTGGTATTCCGTTATTTAATAACTCGACTTAAGGTCGTTGTGAACGAACGTAATAAGGCTCGTTATTCTCGGGTCTCGGGTTATTAAAGACATTGCACCTATACAGTTTGCCGAGGACGGAAAGGAACGACGAGTAACGAGAATTTTCAGCACGCAGGTTTATGTTTTATTTCTAGTCTGCTGGGCGCAGTTCCGGGGTCCGTGATATAACGCGGATCTATCCGTAAATAAAAAAAAAAAAAAATACGATTATAAACCTCGCAATACGTTTATCGTTTATTATATTATTATGATTTTCGCATAACGCGATAGTGATTACAATAATAATAATAGTACGTCAAGTTCGCGCGCGTACGGTTATTGCGGTATGATATGCGCGTTTGGTCGTGTAATAATAATAATAATAATGTAATGTACGAAAAAAATAACCACAGAGAACAATTATTATTATTACATTATAATATAATATAAAGGCCGACGCAGACACGTCTTCCTTCTGCCGGCACCGACACAGCATTAACCCTTATTGTTATCGATCGTGAACGTCTCCGCGGCGGCGAGGTGTACGCACACGCAAAAACACAAACACACACACACACGCGCGCGCGCGCGCTCGAACAAAAATACACGAATAAAAATTCACACGCACGCGTATATTATGTGGACAGGTAGGAGGCATAGCATATACCGTGGTATATAGTCTGCGAGCGTGTACAGTATAATTGAATATTCCCAAACGCGCGCACTTACAAATCATATTTTTATTTTTTATAATAATGCAGGCGCGCGGTGCGTTTTATATATACAGCGGCGGACTGCAGCTGCGGGCGTTTTTTTTTTTTTTTTTTTTTATTATTAAAATCACATTATTCCGTTTAAACGTCGAGCCGCTATACGCGATCGATGACGAACTCACACGCTGGTGTATGCACGTGCCACGCTTCGGGTGTGTATTATAATAATTTAATTGGTGCCGTACGTGTCAAGCCGACTTTGGCTCACCCGTAGCCGACGACGACGACGACGAATAATCGCCCAGCGGCGGCGTCGTCCACTTCGGCGCGAAAACTTTTCGGGCCTGCCGGTACACGAACATGTGTTGCCTAATCTCTACGACTGTACACGCTTGCTTAAATTACACAGTACGTGCGTCACACATAATATTTTATGTACATTTTACGACACACACACACACACACACACACATATATATATATAGTATAATATATATGTATGAGACGAGGGATAGACGAGACCGACAGAGATAGAGATGGATGGACGGACGACAACGGAGAGGAGAGAACGAGTGTAATATAACAGACGCCACCAGGCTGTTGTACGCGGCGGTTGGTTTTTGACGACAAATTGCTTTTTCGGTTTTTTTGTTGTTGTCAAACAAGCGTTCTATCGGCTCAGCGAATTCGACATCAAACACGTAGTACGCTGTTTCCCATATGTATATATATATATGAATGTGTGTATCATAGAGTTCCGTCGCGATATCGGTTATTATATTTATATCTTTTTCCCTCCGAGTGTATATTATTATTATTATTATTATTATTATTACTATTGTTGTTGTGGGCATTTATTTGTTTATTTTTGCCATCATCGGAGTAAACATAATATATGTTATAATAACGATTCGTCGTGAGCTGAACGCAGTTGGTGAAAACAAACAAATACACATGCGATTCATGAATACTACGCGACCGCGATACTTGCGGTGCGGTTCTGGTGTATGATTTTGACGCTAAAAAATATTCATATCATGCCACCTCCAAAAGCACAAACGAAATTAATAATAAAATCGTTCGTATTATTATAACGAATGAAATAATTTATTTGGCTTTTCGTCGATAAACCGAGACCAACAAAATATCAGGTCTCCTCCACTATGTGTACCTAAATTGCCTATACAATACGCCGGCCAATGGAAGTAAAATAATATAATAATAATAATAAATTAATATTATTGTAAAAATATCGAGAACAGCTACTACCAAGGCTGGAAGGTGGTGGTTCAGGAGCTAAAGGTTCAACTACCCCGCGATATTTTCTCAAATCACGTTACCTACTTAACGTACATATAAAATTGGTTATTTTTTTTTAATAATATTGAAAAATATTATTTGTTCAGGAAATATCTGTTATGAGATTGCGTCTGTTACTGTCTATTACTATCGTTTTCTTAAAAGAGGAAATCGTAAAACACCACAATTCGGTTTCATATGCGGCGAAGACACTCAGAACCATAGACAGTACTGGTAGTATGGTTATTATTTTTTAATATATTATTATTATTCCATCGGTAATTGATTAGAAATTCTTTGAAAAATAGTAATTCTGATGAAATCCATATAAATAATAAATTATTAACTTCGCGTTTTATCCACAAATCGGCCGCGATATGCATTTTACGGAGAGTGGCAAACGCGGCGGCGGCGGCGGTTCTGTGCCAGACCATCGAACCCACAACGCCACTACTCCCGTCCCCTTTACTGCGGTTTTACATGTATGTGAAAAAACACAGACGTGTAAAATATTATAATAGCGTTTTTACACGATAAATAATATATTATTATTTGGACGAGTGAACCGATGCACGTTACTACTCTCGTGGCGGCGTGTCGAACGCCATCGATTTATTATTATTATAATACGCGTATTATATCCTATCGATATTTTTGCCAACCGGAATAATATTATTTTCCCCTCGAAGAGTTTCGTTTTATTTATTTTTTTTTAGTATCAGATAACCGACATTTGTCGACACGTCAACATTTTTTTTTCATTCCTCCCGAACTCCGATGGTTTATATAAACTGTGTAAAATCTACCTATATATACCGTATAAATATAAGACGCTTTGATTTTACGAATTATATACGGTAAACAGAAATAGTGATTTATAAACCGGAAGTATATCTCTATATTATACTTATATATATATATATATATATAAGGGTACTATATGGCGCAAGTGAGTATTATCGATAAGTGACAGTCAAATAGAAAATATGTCGCAGAAAATTGCAATCGAGTTATAAGTCGACAGTGGAGCAGACGCTACGGACAAATTGTATATCGGAGCGAGAAGAAAAATATGACCGCGACGGAGGGGAAAAAAAATCAAAAAATGCATTATATTATATCGACGGGCTGATCTTAAAATAATATCTGAAGATCATAAAATATTGGCAGCCAAACTTTGTATTGAAGTTTTTGTTTAAAAAGTTCATACTCGATGCCTTAATCTGTCAAGAACACGGTCAAACAATTTCGTACTAAAAAATGCATATATGCGCGGTTGCTAAAGTTTTCAAACTGTGGGCGATATATACCAACCGTGCTCGACACAATAATATTAACGGAAATGATTTTTCAAAAAAAAAAAGTTACTTTGACTTTTATATTCTTAAAATACACGTTCTACGCGATTGTCTTAAATGCGCCAATAATTACGTGAGTTTTGATACATTTTTAAAGCCACCCGTGGTGTAGCGAAAGTGCAGTTATACTGTGTATTTTCATACGTCATAGTTTGTTTATTATGATATATTATAATAATATACGAGATACGTACATTATAAAATATACAAACGTTTGTCGGTAAATTATTATAATATTTTATTTATTTTTCAATTCATTTTTTACGTTTGGCGCACTGAATCGTTCGGAACGGTTGTTACATACACCGTCGTGACTTTTCATGTATGATGTGTACAATAATAATAATGATTCTTTGTGTAAAAAATCATTAAATTAAATCATACACTGCGCAGATGATAATATACAGCGTTTGGCAACAGTATTTACGACCTGCAATATCAGTGTGTACACTACAATAATAAAAACACAATTATTGTTATATACGATGTGGTAATAAAGTATATTATATTCAATGAAACCTCTCAATAGTGGACATCTTCTAATAGCGGATCCCTATTTTAATCTTAATTAAAAAATAATGACAAAACGACGACAGAAAAACGCGCGCATACTAGTATAACGATAACGAACTCGTTCATTACACTCGTTATGAGACGATAGATAAGATTACGACAAATAATGAATATTATGGCGAAAATATCAATGTCTTGACTGCCGATGTTTCGTGCATTATGTTAGTTAGTGACGATTTTCGACGCGACGAGTTAAAAGGTTGTCGCTTAGCGAAAAAATTGAAATATTAGACTTCCACCAAAATAACGAAAACCTATGAGTTAATCATTTTTTTAATTTATATTATTGTTAAATATATATTTCTGTTTTGTTAAATATTTATATAATTATGTATTTCAACAATACTTATTAAAATTATTATATGTATGTATCATTAAAACATTATTATTATTATTAATTAAAATTAACAATATTATAATATATTAACCCTTGATACATTTCAAAAATGTATTTCCTCTGAATAGCGGACGAAATTTCAGTGAATGAGAGTGTCCACTATTCGGAGGTTTTATTGAACATACAACCACCCAGCCAGAATTATCAAACACGTCATCCGATTATGTCCTGCACGATTGTCCGAAAATCTAAACAACTTCACAACAAGCTACATGTCGAAGAAAGGCAAAGTGTGTATTTATGTGTATACTTAACATGAGTAGTTTCCTCGTAGGTAATTTACGGTTAGACTGTGTGGCGGCGGCGGTGGCGACGATATGGATTTATTAATTTCTCGCGCGCGCGTTTCCATTACATTAACTCAACGTTTAAATACAATACTATATTATATATATATTCTCCCTCTCACCCTCTGCGGCACCCTCATTTACGTCCCCGTCTATATTGCACACCCCCTCCCCCCGATACCTCGGTAGCGTTCTGAATTATTATTATTGTAATTTAATTATTGTTATATCGCATCGATGTTATATATATGGATAAATGCACCTTATATACATATATATATATATGCACACCCGTATTCTGGGTATTACAAATTAATCGTCGGAGACAATTATAAATGATCACTGCGAGTACAATTGAGATTTATTATTTCGTGTTTTTAAACGTTTCGGACACGTCTTTTACATCAATCATTTGCGATTAAAAGAAGAAAAAAAAGAACGAGAAAACCTTTAAGACACAATATCCGAATGACTGCGTATAAATTACTCATGACATGAGTTGGTGATTTGTGAAATTCATTCCTAAATACAATTATTTTAATTCGTATAATTTATGGATAGCCGTTGTGGAATATTTTAAAACACAAAGGTGAAGGTAAAAATAAAATTATAACAAATATATTGTATATTATATTATTTTAGACGGTACTGACATGCTTATATTTTTGATAATCATTATATCGGGAATAAAATAAAATTTATATTTTGTAAAATATTGAACCGCGTGAGTTATATTTATTTATGATTAGTTTAAAGGAAATATTTCCAATTGAATATCTATTATAGTGAAAAGCTTGACTGGAATGAGTTATTGTTTTTCTATTATTTTAACGAAAGTTTTATTTTTTTTTACCTTTGAATCGACACGAACGAAAAGCCATTATGATTTTGATGTAAGAAAACATTGCTGAAAGAAAATACAACAAAAACAAACGATAAAATAAGGAAAACATTTTGGATTATGAAATCTAGTGCTGTTTGAATTGGATATCGTTTCACATAGTCATGATAATATGGCGTCTATTGTTGTGTACAAATAGCTTTTGTTCAAAAATGTACAAAACGGCTGAAAATAACGGAAAACTTTAATAAAGCATAGTCCAGTGTTTAGGAGACTTTTGGAGAATAACAAAAACAGTTATTTAGGAAAGTTTTAGCTTTGTGCTTAAAAAGTTGTTAGCTCTTTTTGTTATATTACTAATACGCGTTATAAGCGAACAACTGTCACTTTATACGAGAATAATGCACGCACGGGAATAAGAATAATGAAGCTCTCGGGTTTTAATGTTTTTAATAATAATTTGTGGGAATACCGTATGAACCGAGTTATATCTCAATTCATCTGTCATGTACGTTCCTCCTCTATGACATCGTCACTATTATTGTTATTATTATTATAACGTTATCCTATTATATTTGACTTATGATGATACAATATAATGATAACCATTGTCAAATTAATCGCGAGCTTATCTGTACATCAATCATTCTATCTATAGGTTTTGATTTAAGAGCATCCGGACTGGATAGTCAATCTTTAAGGTGAAACTATACAATATGACGGAAATTAATATTCGGACGTTCTCGTGTCGACAGTTTCCACGTTTTTGGACACGTACAAATTTAATTTAACGAATGAAAAAGAAAGCTTTAAATCCACGAAGTTTGTATACATAAAGATTTACGAAAATAAAATATTAATTATAATTTTAAATCATTGAAAATAAAATATATCAATAAATAAATATCAAATTTCAAATAAATAACACCTTGACATTGTTATTAAATGAAAATTATTTTACCAAGTTTTTCTAAAACTAAAATAATTTTATGAAACTCGAGGACCATAAATATGCCAAACATAAAACAAAGTCGTTTTATGACAGTAATTGGTTGAAGATAAATTGTGGGAAATAATTAAGTTACTTTATTTATTAATTAATGATTTATTGATCAAGTATGAGATAATTTAAACAAAACTTTTAAAGTTTAAAATAAAAATTAATGAAGTAATATTAGTAATTTGAAAAAATAATAAATTTAATTATTAGGTTTAATTTTAGGTAAATAAATATTGAAAATATTGATATTTTCAATTACAACTATAAATGGGACATGACAGTAACTGTTTTTTTTTTTTTTTTTTTTGGTATGCATAAGTAAACATTTTAACTATAAAAACATCATTTTTGGAACTTTTCAATATTTTTTTTCGAGAAAATAACGAATAATAATGAAATCATCTAAAATGTTAAATACATTAATTATTAGGCATTTTTTTTATTTTATATGTGATATAATTTATTATAAAAAAGGGCTGATTATAGAATTCGTTTAGAAATGAAAGATAGTTTTAAATTTAACTTATTAATTTCAAAAATGCAATATACAGGAATTTTAACTTCAAATGATTGAAAATGTAATGCTCGTCCATTTAAAATAGTGAGAATGCTCAATTTGGCGTTTCAGTGATATAGAAATTTTTTTTCGGACTGTAAAAAAGCTAAAAAAAAGTTTTATACAACAGCTTTGATTGAACACTGATTACACTTTAGATGGGTCAATTTCAGAAAATCACGGAGAACTGCGAAAGGAACTGTAAAGAAATGTAATCAAGCACCCGTTTAGAGTTTCGCTCAGAATCGTTTTCCAAATACAATGATATAAATCATTCCTTTCAAATTTAATGACACCCACTCCAACGAGCCACCCAATTCCTGTATATCACATTTTCACGTTTTGGAGTTATCTCATTATAGCTTTAATAATATCGTATCTTTTAAAGAGGTTAGTTAACGTATAATCCTATAGAAATTTATATACATAGATTAAAGTACAAAAATGAATCAATGCGTACTTAATATTTATTATTAAAATATAAATTATATTACAATGTTAAATATATGGGATATGTATATTAATGGGCGATAAGTTAAACCTGAACGCGATACCGTATTAGTTTTTTTTCATATCCTATTAATATATTTTATAAATAGAAAATATGTGAAGCATAATTTTATGATCAGTCTAACTGAATCGATTGAAAAAATTATAAATTTTGGGTTTCAAAAAATGATTTAATAAACATAACTTGTTTACACGATATTAATATTTTGTAAAAATGGAAGATAAACATTTTTTTTTTTTTGATTTGATTGTTTTTTCATCGTTATAATTGACGTGTGAAAAGTATACAAACCTTGTTTATTTTCTAATGTATTATTGTGTAAAACTTTTAGAACTTTTCCACTGACCTAAAAAGCGCACATACCTAATTTATTATAAAACCAATATCTCCTTTTCCACACTTACACAGTCTGAAATGTGTATATTTTAGTAACTATTTCTCTTTTGTAATAAACATATATATTTTGTGTATTGTATATTTTATAATTTAATATCACCTGTGGAGTTTTCAATCGAAGTGTTTTAACTCGAAAAGAATTATTTTAATTCAATTGCACACGCGCACGTAGACGAGGTGCGCATAATACTTTGTGCGAGATATACTGTTTCACGAGAACAAAATCAATACGTTTGGTTACGTTTTTCATATGGCATACATAATAATATGTTATTATACGTTTACGACTGGCGTTTTTTTATCGTCTAACCGTTTAATTAGTCCAACGAGACTACAGGCGGTTCAGAAACAGACTCGAAACGATATCGCGTCGCCGTACAACTGCAGCAGTAATATAATAACAATAATAATAATAATAATAATATTAATATTAATAATATGTTATGCACGACGACTTGCGCTCGGGGCAGTGAACGGTGGGTAAAATAATTAATAATAATAAACAAAATGAAATAAAAAACCACTAACGCACAAAGGTACGTTGATTTCGACACGAACGTAATTAGTTTTGCATACACACTGCGCCGTGCTACACGGCATTTCGATCACAGTGGCGCGAAGCCAGCCAACAATTACTGCTGCGTATACAATGTACACGACGACGTTATGATATTATATTATATATATACCGAGATGTGTTGTTTATATATATATATCGTTATTTCGACATACCCGTTGGCAATTTTTTTCTACCTACCGAGTTCGCGCGACCGTAATTGTTACTCTGATTGAACTACGTAATCCGTTAAATCCCGCACCGCCGTATAATATATTATTATATATTCTACCTAGACGTTGCTTTTATATTTGTGTAGGTATACGCGGTATACATGATGGTATACGATGATATATTATATTGAGTTACCACCCCGTGCCCACTACTATAGCTCCATACGTACGTGTTTATTTTGCCGCGGGGAACCGTTAAAAGGTGCTCGAAACGTTTTCGACAAACGCGCATGAACTAATTTTCAAAGACAACATGTTAAATAATATGATTATGCGACCGGCCAAAAATTAAATTACGTTTTGAATATTAATTTTCGTGTCGTGTACCCACGCGGTTTGCGGCCACAGAGTAAATACGAAAGAAAAAAAAACATGAATGCAATAACGATGGCAAAAACAAAAATCGACGACCGTCATAATAATGACTACAGAAATAAACGCACACACTAAAAATTCGACCGCAGATTAAATATGCGTCATCGTCCTTATACATATTATTATTATTATTATTATTCAGATATTCTACCGAAATCAATTAATATTAATGGTGTTCTCGCGATCAGGAGTGAATACGAAGCGCACACCGTAACGCACCTTCGCAACGTACACACACACACATATCACGGTAATAACGCTATCATGTTTTATACTTACCCGTGACCCGGTTTCTGGTTTCGATTTATAACATAATATAATAATATAGGTACACTGTCTAAATTATTATAATTGTGCCGGGGTGAATATTATATTTGTGGTGCGCACCGCCGACAACGGCAGAAATTCGATTGATCGCGATGAGGCACGTCCCGCACGTGTTGCGGGCGCGCTAATTCGACGACAGGGGCACGGCCCAACCGATGCCGCCGCCGACCACTCCCCGATCTGCGTCGGCGGAGGCGGAGATAATAATATTATTATTAATTCGACATTCGATTATTTCCATAATAACAATAATAACCTCGGTGTGTCGTACTACCGGGTCAATGTCGGAAATTATATTGTAGTATGATATCCTCGTCTACGACGGGCCTTTATAATAGTTCAATATTAGTGCAATACGATAATATAATACTGTTATACGTCGTATTTCGTTTCAAACGAGCTCGGCATATGTTTTTATTTTCAAATCAACGATGGCGATTTCTTGGTAAAAACGGCCGTTATTGTTTCAAGTGAAAACGCGAAATAATCTCATGAATGCCGTTACTACGAGTTTAATAATCCTAATGTATTTGTAATTTTCGATTTTACTCTATATACCGGTCCACCGACTTAGGTTTTAAACCAATTATTCGGTTAGAGGAGGTTCGTTTTCAAAAATATTTAGATAAAATAGTTGCAGGAATTAGATGTCTCAGAAAATGTTGAATTAACACCATTTATTTAAACGAAATTTGGTTTTATAAAATAATAATGATTTCCGAAAAGACTAATTAGAAAAATAGTTAAAAGTGCTGTAGTAGTAAAAATAAAATCATGTACAAAAATGTTGTTTCAAGTATTATTTATACATTTTTTCTGTATAAGAAGTTTCATAATAAGCAGTTTTTTCATTTTCTAAAAACGCATTTTCTAAAGATAATGTATCATTTTTAAATAAATTAAAACTTAGCTATAAAAAGTATTTCAAATAAAGTTTATAAATATTAAAGTTATTTATCTTTATATTTTATCGATTTCGAGACATTAGATTTAATAATATTAAACCCTGTTGGCATTTATTTTTAAATAATTGAAAATATAAACTAATATTTTAACATATATTATACTGCAATTTAAATTTAATATAAAATATTTTTTTTTTATTATTTTGGTGAATTTATAAAAAAAGAAAGTTATTTTTTATAGTTTAATTAAAGTAATAACTAACGGATAATAACTTTTGATAAAATAATGATATATTTTTAAAAGGAAAATTTTAACAGTTACCAAGGAATTTTATTAGTTTCTCTGTAATAATATAAATTTATATTTAATGAGTATAAAAGGTTCAAACTTTATTTGATTAATTTTGTGCTTAAGCGAGTGCAGAATTGTGTATATTTTGTTTTTATATTAATTTATTTGATAAAAAGCTCCTATTTTATCATTTATTTTTTATAATTATAGAACGTATCCTATTATTATTATATTATACTAAATACCTTTTCATTTTATATAATTTCGAAATTTACATTAAATACTTTAAGATTCAATGTTCTTTTAAATGCAGTATGTACTATATTATAAATACAGTTTAATGAATTAATTTTAATATATATTAAAATTAAATAGGTACAATTCAAAAATATCATAATACTATTAATTATGCAATACTGTGATTATATTACATTGTTTGCATATATAAAACTAGCCAAGCCAAATTGAAAATCGTTTTAAATTTTAAATCGGAGTACACAATAAATAAACATATTTTAAATTTACCTCGATAATCGGAGTAGGTGGAGGTCCAATATCCTGGTTTATCTCGTCGGGTTTTTTTTCCTTGAGAGCTTTCACGATTTTCCATTTACTGCCACTCTCTTCTTTATCTACTAAATCGTTTTTATCAAATTTAAACCTGGGCAATGACGGCGTACCGGGACTTTCATCCTCTTCAACGACCACTTGTTCGTTGGCCGTTTCCGTTTCCGGTTCCGGCTCCTGTTCCGTTTCCAGGTCCAGGTCTTGACCTGGAAGATCCCTTTTAATGCCACCCGGAGTATCCGGTACTTTCATTAACTTGAACCTTATAGGCCCGTCGTCTTGTGTTAATTCCTCTTCAATGACCGTATCCAAAGATTGCTCTTGTTCGAAAGCGTCTTCGTTGAACGATTCGTCAACTGATTGTCTTCTTATGTCTTCAATGGCTTTAGACATTTTTTCCTTAAAATCAACTTTAGATGTAATTACGGATGATTCACTTCGGGTATTGGGTGGCGGTAACATGGGTGGCCCAAATACCCGTTCAAAATGAGTTTTTTTCTCTAGTTCTTCTAATTGTTTTAGTTCATAACAATACCATTCATCGTCACTATCGATGCTTTCTTCAGTACTTTGCCGTCTCGACGAAATTCTAGATGTACTTCTCCACGAATGGTTGCTTCTACTATCATCTTCAGTGTCCGCAGATCCTTTACCAGCCCACGGTACCTCTAAACTTGCTTGTCTAGATGACATTTTTAAATTTCGTATATTATTAGATGGCTGCACAAAATCTTCGTGAGGTTTAACAGACTGTTCTTCTAATGATTTGTTACGTTTTTCTACTGAAATAACTGACGATTCACCTTCTGGCATTTCATTCGAAAGCTTACAGTGTTCTCTGTATTTACTCAACTTTCTGGATACGGCAAATTCTTTAGTCGGCCCATTGAACATTTCAGCTGGTAACTGAATTTCATTAATCTGTTCTTGTACCTTTTCTTCCTGCTGCTTTATGGTTATGTTGGCTGGCTCCGGTGGTTGTAGGGGTGGTGGTTCTGGTGGTGTTGGCCTATCTCCAGCTTTTAACTGAGTCCATTCATTTTCTGCAAATTCCGGATCTGCTATTGAATAAGAGCTCTGAAAAGGGGTAGGTTTAGCGGTTTTATGTAACAGCCCAGACATGGTAGACACAATTGATTTTTTTTTCTTACGACTACCGTGCCTTTGTGTGTTCCAATTACGTGGTTTTGACGTGGTCGCAGTCTCGCTGTGTATGGAAACCGCGTCGGATTCCCTTTCCAAGCCACCAGGCAATGAATGAGACCGATGTCGTTGTGGCAAATGCACATCGGGAAACCAATTGCTCACCGAATTACTGACCGAGTTCATGGCTGATTTGATTATATTACGCTTTGATTTTTTCGTTTTTTCTTCCCGCCTTGAACCGTCATCTTCACAACGAATTTGAAAATTAGGCGTCGTCACATACCTATACCGAGGTTGATTATTGTCCAGCCTATCGTTTTCTCTACCATAATACGTATCGTTCATGGTGCTTGGATAATAGGTTAAGGCATCTGTTATACCAGGATATGGTCTATCCGTGGGTTTTTTATAGTCTTTATACGACATTACGTCCAACAGGTCCGGTATATTAGAGATGGATGACTGTTGTGTGTTAGTAGTCTGATAATTATACCCTTGACCTGCCGTTGAGTACACTCCAGTTGACCTATCATAATACGGATAATCGGTATTAAATGCAGTGGTTACGCACGTTACTACCGTTAATCCGGAAGGACCAGCCATCGAGATTTGATAAGATTGATCAAACACTCGTTTTCCTGGTGAACATGGAGATTTTTCATAGCTAGACAACAACCCGCCACTCATCGATGACAAACCAGAATCGGATTTATTGGCCGTGACTATCGCACCAGCTCGGTGTTGGTGTAATGCGTCGAAGTCTTTGGAGGAATTATGAAACTGATGGAGCGAATTAAGTTCTTTGGTGGAATTATGAAATTGACGCAGGCTTAGTGACAATGCCGATGACAGCGATCTGGGAAATACGGGATCCTCGGGTGCTGGAGGTGGTGGACTACCGGGTGGTGATTGTGGTCGATACGAGTCGTCCATGTAAGTCGATTGTGATGTTGTATCCATAAATAACGTCGGTGACCTGTACCCGGGTTCTTCGCATTTCGGGATCGTGGGTAACGATCGAATGGATGGAGACGTATAAGGATACATGCGATTTTGTAAGTTTCCAACCGATGACGTGAGGGGCTTGTTAATTGGATAAAAGTCTATAGCAGCTGCCGCTCTTTCCGTCTCGTCGTTCCAACTGTCTAATTGAGCTTCGGCGTACAGTTGCCGCATGTTTCTCTCCATTTGCTCTATATTTTCGAAAATTTCTTTGGCAGACTCGACGGAATCCATTTTATCCTGGTCTTCATTTAACAGCCGATCTTCGTACGCTCTATAATCCATTTCACTCTGTTCCACGGGCTTTTTAGTACCGTTACTACTGCTGCCTTCCGATTCCTCCCATATCATACTCAGTGCGGGACGATCACCGACTTCTGGTGGTCCCATATATGTAGACGAAGACGTAATCGGCTCTGCACATATTTCAACCATTTGCCCGATGACAGACTGTTGATTCTGAATAATTGTTTCGAGTTTTTCGATACGCTCCCACATTTTCACATACTCGTCTGACAACAAGTCCAATGCTCGCCATGCGTACATCACTTCGTTCTCTAACACGTTAACGCGGGGTGTCATTTTATCGATGAACTCGTTTAGCGCAGCCTCTATAGCCTGTTGGTCGCCGTAGACGGTAGCGGTTGCATTTGTGGTTGTAGTTGTGATGGTGGTGATGGCGGTGGCGGTAGTGGTTGGTCTGCCACCACCGTTTCGATTTTTTTCCGGTTCCATGTTGATGATATAGCTAAAGCCGGTGCATACTATCGGTCAATCGTGAGTAATATTCTCCTTGTTGGTTGGCCAACGCCGTAAATATTTTGATAATTACTTTTATTGCTGAAATAATGAAAACGAAAATGAATTAGTTAAGATATTGGGTACACGTTACAATCGGAATGTTCTTTACGTGTGTAAAAATAAATTCATGAAAATTCAAGATAGATAAACATGGTCACGTTACTGACGTCGAACGCGTGGATTTTATATCCATTTAAGTGTCGTAATTTTTTTTTTTATGTGACTTACACCCAACGCCGGTCACGCCAAAAGAAGTATCTTTTTAAAAGTTAATCTTTTAGAAAAGCTTCCACAGAATAAATATTTAGGCGTGAATTAAGAACATCTAAAACCCCACGCACTTCCCAGTCACCACAAAATGACTTGGTTTCATAAATAATCGAGCACGGCGGCATTTCGGAGACGATAATGATAAATTACTGTCATAAGCTATCTCGATTCACCAAACTTGGGTTTTTTCATTCTCTCCCCCTCTCCCTCTTCCAGTACACCATCGTATTTTACAAGGCCATAACCACCGGATATATTGGCCAATGGCAAATCTAGTAAGACGGTCGATTTAACTCTAATAACGAGAATTTATATTTTTATGCCGGTAAATAGACTGAACTAAATCAGGATAGGAATAAAAAATATATATAAATACTATGTTAGTATACGCGATGACAACAACACGTTTAGACCAAGTATTATAATTCCTAATAATAACGTGTAAAGAACGTCCGAGGAATACAAACAATATTTTAAAGTGACTTACCTTTGTCTCGAAGTGTCATCGTTTTGGCATCTGATTTCATCGACTGTCAATAGCACAGCGAAATGTATTAAGTACCAAACGAGATGCTATCGTTTGAGCAGCAAATACGTAGAAAACGCACGTAGTCGTACCGCACGAACGTCAGGCTCTTGCCGATAGGGCGAAAACAAAAAGAGTACCGAAACACAATACAAATACGGGGAGCAGAAATTCGGCATGCGTTTTGCGTTCTTCACTACTCTTATGCATGACGAAAATCGATGTTGTGCAACAAGAGAGGTGTTTTTATTTTTAAAATGGTTTGCATTGACAGTAAAATCGATTTCGGTGGGGCGTTGTTGGCTCGTAATATAATATTGTTTATGTTTTTCGAAAACGTATCCCTCAGCCGCGGAGTTCGAACCGCGGATCCGCCGACAAAGCACCGATGTCCACCACTCGGGTGCAGTGGATGCACTCCTTCAACAACGGCGTGTCACCGTTCAAGAGGAGACCCGCATTGTTGTCGTCGTCGCCGCCCACGTCGTTGTCGAGAGTCCAAAAGTTTAATTAACTTTTTTGATTCACCAGCGTCGGCGGTTAGCGTAAGTTGCGATCGTCGTCGTCGTCGTCGTCGTCGCCGTCGTCTCCCCCGAACCATTACATAACGATTGTGCAGCGGTAATTACTGCACCGTCACACGGCGATATTATATTGTAGTATGACGATATGACGCGCGCGCTTAATATTATATTATATTATATTGTCTGGCGCACGCGACGGCTGATCTTTGTTTGTTTTGTTTGACGGCGATCTGCGGCGTATGAATGACGTATATAATTACTGTGGTGTTCGACGACAACAATTAAAATTTGACAATTATTATTATTATTATTATTTTTTTTTTATCAAAACGCACGTACAAAAAAAAAAAAAATAATAAATAAAAAATAAAAAAAAAATCCACTGAAATTTAACGACGAGACTACGGTCTGTGTGTATGTGTACCGCAGCTATATACTATTAAAAATATATATAAATTCAATACACGTGTGTGCATGTGTCGTGACAGATAAACGCGCGCGCACGCGTGTATGTGTATGTGTGTGCGTGCGCGTGTGTGTGTGTGTGTGTGTGTGTGTGCGTGCGCGCGTGTGTGTGTGTGTGTGTGTGTATGTGTGTGCACGTGTGTGTAATTATAATGGTTATAACGTATATTAATAATGTATTATATATAAAACGGGCAGGTGGTTGGTAGTCGCGCGCGTACAGCCAATATCATATATTAAAGTGTCACGACTCGGCAAAGGTGTTCGCGTCTCGGGCGGCGTCGTCGTCGTCCTCGTCGGCGGCGGCAAGCGGGCGAGCGAGCGCGCACATACACACGTCCGCTGGTGATCCGGCACTGGTGGCGCGCACGGCGTGGTCGGCGCAATATAATCGGGAGCGGCGGCGGCGGCGGCGGTTTTTCCCGGTTTCGCGCGAGCAAAGCGCGCCCCCGTGGCGGCGGCGTATGGTGATCGGTGGCGGAGGTGGCGGTGGAGGCGGCGGTGGAGGCGGCGGCGGAGGGGGGGGGGCGCTGCTCGAGTACACCTACCCTCTCCCCAACCACAACCCCCGGACCATCCGATTCCTACCCGCCACCACCCCGACTGGCCGCCCTCGCGCGCCCCGGCCGCCCACTAACCACCACCACCACCGCGCGCTCACCGTTTCGCGGTCGCGGAGGGGGGGTAGCTCGCCGTTGCGTCTGCGGGGACTCGCCCTGCGCACCCCTCGCCGCCGCTATTGATTTGTCCAAAGACCTTCCGCGTGTTTGTCGACCGGCACGCCGACGGTTCAAGACCGGCCGAGTCGCCGTCGGAGTCGCGGAGTCCCCGTCAGGAGGCGGCGACGAATTTTCCGAAGAAAAAAAGAAATACAAGTGGTGGACGGCGTGCACGCGCTGCACCTGCAAGCCTACCGCGTGTGGCTAATACATCGAACGCGCATCGCGCCACACGAGTGTGTTGACCGTTGCGAGTTCAACGCCGCGGAGCCGGACGGCGGCCCGTGGTCGATTTCCCGTCGTCGAGTTACTGTCACGCGTTAAACGCGTCCGCCCGTCGGAAATCATCTCACTCCGCCGTCACTCCGTCTTCCCTCAGACCACTCTCTCGCTCTATCAACCTCGAGCGGCACGACGAAAAGCGCCGGCATCGGATTTCGGTGGTCGACTGCTATCGCGGAGAGAGAGAGAGGGAGAGTCAATTTTTTTTTATTTATTCCGTCCCTCTTTTTATGTATTAGTGCACTTAATAGTATATACGTATTACACACACGCGCGCGCGCGCACACGCACAGACCCTCTTTTAAGCCGCTGATAAAGTATCGTTTGTTTTTTTTTATTTTTTCGTTATTTAATCGCGTCAGATGTATTTTCAGGCGGTGGACGTCGCCAACAATAACAACGCCTAATCGTAATAATAATAACTCCGGTTCGACGACGACATATTTTATTGTCGATTAATTTCTATAGCGGCGAAATAACTCCGCGTGACGACGGGGATCTTCTTCATTCGCCGCCGGTCGTCATATAATCGCGTTAACCGCCGCCCCTCGTCCAGCTCCGGCAGTGATACGGTTAATTTAAAGGAATTCATTTATAGACAAGAAGAATCGCCGCTGCCGTCTAAACAACATCAAAAGACGACGAATTTCCGAAGCGATTCGTATCGACTGGTTTCACCTCCACCCCCC
>JACXSJ010000624.1:0-151658 GCA_014851325.1 Pentalonia nigronervosa | reverse complement strand
TGTTTTGCGACTTTCAACAAGTTGGCACGAATATTATAGTTGTTTAATGATCCAACCCTTAAAGGATCACGTTTGCACTTTGTATATTATTATTATACGCGTGTGTGTACGGCATCCCGCGCTCGATACCGATGGCCGGGTCGAGGCGAAAAAAATAAACTACCCCCTATGACATATTAGCGTGTGCTCGATACGGTATGTACAGTGTGTATACATATACATAATAATATATTTATATACATGTGTATAGCGCGGCGATGTATAATGCGTGTACATGGATTTAGGACGACGGGCACCGCTATAAAGTCTCCGAAATAAATTATGGAAACATTTCCATTCATATTTTGAATCAATTTATTTATATTTTTTTTTTTTGGTCCTGTGCATCGATATAGCCGGGAATAACTAGTTGTAAAGTTGCAAACGAAAAATGGCGCACAATTCATTGCGGTAGAAAAAAAACAGTGTTTACGTATATGTATATGGTGACTATATACAAGCACCCCACACACGAATTCTATATATATATATATATATATATTGTATTATATACATAGGAGCTACATTTTATTTCCATCGAATTTTATTCGTCTCTACGATACGTATCGAGAGAATGAATTTTTATGTAAATATTGTGTCGGAGGAATGGTTTTTTGTGTGTGCGTATATAATGATAAGGCAGTTGGTCACCGTTTCGTCGGTAAATACAAACCGTATTTAAAAATATCAATGTTTGAAGAATGTTACAATATTATTAAAAAAAAAAAAAAAATGTAAATTCGGTCGAAACTGAGACGTACTATGTGTAGTAACTGTATAATTTACTATAATACGATTTCGCAAATGTGAAAACATAACGGAACGTATAAATAATTTAATTGCGTATACCCGATTCAACCCCTTCCTACTAACTCTGAATTTTAAATTATTGTACTAATTATTCGTAAAGTTTGTTTAGAATAAATTAAGTGTATTGACTTTTTTTGTTCAGTTTTTAATTCATTAGTTATTATTTTAATTTTGCCCATCGAATTATAATATAATAATCGTTGCGATGTCAAAGGGATTAGGTTTAAATCAAGTACATTAAGTATGTACGGCGTTTTCTACAACCGCATAAACCTGCGGGTGATAATAAACCATTTCGTGCAAACTTTACGTTCACGATCAATGGGTTGAAAAATGAAAATAATATAAACTTTAAATTGATATTAAACAAATCGTCAAAACGAAATATTTCGTATTCATGACATGTATCTACAATCTACGTAAATGTTATGGTTTTTTAATTTCTTTAAGTCGAGCTTAAAGACCATTTTAGTTTGCACGCCATCGAATTTCGTTACGGGGAATTCGTTTTACTATCGTTAAAACATTATACGCGCGTCTACTTAATCATTTTGTTTATGTAGCATTTGGCCTGGATTGTTAATTCTGACGGCCGTGATCATTGTTATTGATGATAAACGTACTGTGAAATATGCATGGTTTTATCATCATCGAACTGTTGAAAAAATGACTTTCAAGTTTTATCGTGATAATTTATTGTTCTCGAAAAAAAAAAATAACCAACACGATGCAAATACAAAATAATAAGCTACTAAAAACGTCACTTTATATATTTTTTATTTTAAATACATGTTGGAATTCTGAATGGATTTAAGCGTGGACGTTTTATTTGTGCTTTTTAATAAATGTCATACATGGGCGTTTCGTTGTATTGTTGCTGTGAAAAGAGAACATTAAACTAATTTAGAATCACTCTGTGACGAATACAACTTAAAAAAAATATTCGAAAGCCATTAACATTTATTATTATTGTTTACTTTTATGATAATCTAGAGGTTATTTTAAAAAGAGTTTAGGAGAAAAAACATAATTTAAATGTTGTTTGTGTGCTTAGTGAAAAAAAATTTCAATTTTTTAATAATTAACTTGGTTTAAAAATCACAATTATTCTATGATAGTATCTATGTAAGCTTTATATTCTATACTATTTTTATGTACTTGTGAATCACGACGTAAAAATATCGTTTAATTGTATATTCATAATCAGTACCATTAAATGTTTAACGCTAATTCAAAGAATGATTTATGAGCTGTTGTGTTTAAAATCGTTTTAATTCAAAGATTTGTCGCGTGTTATTTTTTTTTATTAGAATTATTTTTTTCTCTACTCCGGGCTGATGAAAAATTTAAAATGCCCTATGTGCACCAGATCGTGAAATCCTAGGATTAACTTATTTTGTATATTTTTTCTAATTATATTCATCAAAAGGGGAGGGAAGTATTATAATACGTATGGTAACCCAATGAATGGTAAACGACTATAATGAGTAACGATTCAAGGAAAAGAGTTATTTCTCCTCGTTGCAGTTACACTTCTGGAAAAAAAAAAACTTTGCACAACATAAACCAGCAATGGCCCGTTTTAAATAAGCATACTGCTTGCATGTAACCGGGGTTACGAGTAATTTCCTTTTCCCGCTGTTTTATTATAAACTGTGTGTGTATACGGCGCTAGGTTTTTTTTTTGTTTTTTATTATTCAATGTCCAAACATTATTTTTCTCTAGTGGTCCTTAATATAGAAATCGTGCGGTTTTTTATTATTATTATTATTTTTTGTTGAACAACCGTCGGCTATCATTATACATATTTTTTCCCATTGCCCCCTTTTTTTTTGTTTATTGTTGTTTTGTTTTAGAATATTTCCCGGCCGGTCGGCGGGATTTCTAATAAATTCTTGGACGTATACGAAATTATATATACTGTGCACACACAATCATTTGCACAAAAGCACACCCGGTTTTCCGTCTCGGCACGTGGGGCGGAACCGCATTTTTAACCCCTGTTTTGGAGAACTTCATACTCCGCCGCTGACATTAGTTTGAGCTGTTCACCACAGTTTACATTCCTTCGTTTTCCCTGCAGGCGGTAAGCCTTCAAAGAACGCCTTAATTAACTAATACTTTGACGGGTTTGTTTGTTTTTCGTGTTTATCGCATAACAGAAATACTAGTCTCGGACAGATTAACTAACGTCTGTTCTCGAAGATAAAAAATATATAATAACGAAACAACAAAAAAACGAAATTAACTTAAGAGTTTCCGAGCATGTCCCGCTAAATATTATACATAGCGCTAGCAAGAGTAGCAGCAGTAGTCTGACCTGGGCACATCTGTACGTGTATTTATTATTTTTATTTATTAAATTGTTATATATATATAATAATATATATGTAGCCGACAGAGGTAGAATACAATTACGTGTTGAATAATTTGCCGGATGTGCATTGTTTTTGAATTCGTTAGGAATGCTACTCAAAAGTGTTCTAATTTTATTTAAAAAACGAAAAAAAAAAAACTTTAGTAGCGGCGCATATAATATATTATATTCGTACAACTGTAACTAATTTGACGAACTCATTTGTTTCTTAAACGAGAAAGTTAAAAAAATACTTTTGTACCTAGCTGTTCATTGTATAAAACGTGAACATTAAACGAGTATTTTGAGTTTAAAAATACTTTGTGGTTGTGTCTTATTAATTAAAATATTATAAAACACTATAATACAATGAAACATGGCTCCTAAATGAATTACTTAGATATTTAAGATAAACTTATATAGTTCGAATTTAACAAATTATTTAGCAAAATTATAGATATTTAAACAGATAGAAAAAGATCTGTTTTCGGCTATTGGAGTTGAATTATATTTTTAGTTTATCTTATTAACATAACATATCACAAGTTTTTGTATCAAGTGTTTAATTTTTTTGTTTGATTTTAGAACTTATTTTAAGTTATAATCATTAACATAAAAAAATTATGTTACTACTATTTATATGAGTATTATTTTTTTTTAGTATTTCATTTTTTTCAAACTATAATTTATGTTTTTTATTTAATTTACTGAAACAGATTATTTTTCTAAACATATTAATGCGCATATAATATATTGAGTGGACAATTGTATTTATTATTTAAAAGTATTTAAAGTTTTGATAAGAAAAAACAAAGAAGCATATAAATAATTGTATACCGGATAAATTTTATTAATGATGGTAAAATATTATATTACTTAAAAAAGTAAAAACCCTAAAATATAACCAAAACGAAAATTTGAGTGTCTTTTTCAAATGTTGAAAATTGAAAAATGAGTGCCCCGCATTAAAAAAAATCACCCTATATAATACATATTTATATATATAAACTTAAATGGTTCACATTGAATTTATTACCAGAATAAATATAATAAAGATAATATCCCTTCGTATACTAACATATTAAATATTTGAGTTATGAGCATTTTATAGAATGTACAAACAAAAAGCTTATTTATTGCTTAAACTAGTTTTTTCTTCAAAACACTACTAAATTAAAATCTATTGCTGTATTTTAATTTTTATACTTGAAATATTAATTTTAATTTTTAGGTTTCAAAATACAACATTTTTTATATTTTATTTTTATGGTATTCTATGTGTTAACAATGTGCTATTATATTGTATTAAAATATTGCTTGTTTTTAAATCGTTAGTAAGACGCATATGTCCATATTAAATTGAATACAATTAAAATGCAGTTGTAATGAATTTCATATTTTTACTATTAATTGAAAAAAAAAGGTCCAGCATTTTTGCCAAACATAATATTGTCCATATTAACTTATTACTTAACAACTATAATTGTTAGAATTTCGGTTGAGATGCATCAACATACTAAAAAATGTAATACATTTAACAATTTCTTTATAGAAAAATATATGATTCTTATATGAAAACTAGAAATTGGAATCGCCACAGGACAATCCATTCGATTTCCTTAAATATTTTAAAATATAATATATAGTCTTGGATATTCTTAATATTCCAAAAACTAGAATTTAAATAAATAAATTATTAAAGGAAAATACGAGAGTGCACATGCTCATAGTGTATTATCCTTTATTGGAACCGAGTCAAAATTCAAAATGTTCTGCTCTCACAACACGACGCGAGCGTGAGGTGTATATTATTTTAATCAGTTAGATACTAGGTTTTGTACACAACAATATAATAATATATAAGGTGATTCATTTAATGTAAGACGCTTATTATATCGAAAAGCATAGACATTTTTTAACAATTTTGTTTTTCATTATTTCAAGTTGTTACCAAAACAAATTTTTTTAAAGTAATTATTTTTTTTTTCATTATAATTTTTAAAGTTTTTTCACCATTTCGAACACGACAACATACAATTTTAATTTCATATTGTAAAGCAAAATATTTTTCTTAGTATTTTAATACGTAAAAATCGAATTTTTGATGTGTAGCTTATGAGTTATAAGTATGTATTTAAAGTTTAGACGAGTTGAGTAGTGAGCCAATAATTTTCGGGGTAACCGCGTACCACATCCACTCCGCTCATTTACACTTTAAATATTTTATAATTCATAAACTATTGGTCCGAAATCTGGTGTACGTATCGAAATGATAGGAAAAATATTCTGCATTGAAATATGAAATTAAAACTGTACGTTGTCATTCAAAAAAGTAAAAGAATTAAAAATTAAAAGAATAAAAGATATTATTACTGATCCGTTCATTTACTTGTATGTTGTAACAAAAACCATGCGAATAAAACGATCATCCGAGTCGGGTGGACACGATAGCAATGTCTGGGCAATGACTGCCAGTCGAATCGGCAAACCGTCTTGGAAAATCGTTGTGAAGCGTCCAAAAAAAAAAAACGTAATCGTGTTTACCATTCCGTTTGTACAATAATATATTATATTTTGATCATTGTGTTTCGTGTTCACGTTTAATACAGTTATTATCGTTATCGCGTTCATTGGACATGAGATGACGGCGATGATCTTACAAAACTGCAGTGTGGTGTTCAGTTTGAGCGTCCGTAAAATCAAAATTAAAATATACGAAAATTAATAACAATATAGTGTTGTATACGTCATAATATCTGCGAAAATGTGCGTAGCTGTTGGAGGTGCTCGCAGACACGATCAGACACGACGAATGTGACCTCATTTCATGACTCACATTATATGTGTATAGTCACATCGGTTGTTAATAATAATAATATGTTCAACGTTTTCATCGCGTTCTTATCTGGCACAGACATCACGATATTGTGATATCAGTTCGATAGTGGTATATTATACACAGTGATTTACTGAGCATGCTTTAACCCGTTTTTTTTTTAATTTGACATTAAATTCATTCGAATTCTGATTGTTTAATCATCAGTTTAAGGACCTTACTTTCAAATAAATATTGCGTACATCTACTCGTATACCGTCTAAGGAGTGATTGTTGTGACGATGCTTAAAAATGCTGTCTTCACTATTATGTGTCTTCGAACAGGAACGAACATGGATTATTAGCACAAATCTAAACAACCACCACTCATTTAACGCATCACTCTCGCTAAACATTTTAACTTACAAATTATGTAAAAAAATTGTCTATTGATCCAAATTAATTAAGAAGTCGACAATAATAATGGTTAGTCTTATCAACCAATAAATATAACTTAGTTTAACTGCAGTGTATTCTTGCTGATTTTTTTTTTTATATATATTCGATATCTAATAATCAGCTAATAATCTATCAGCTCTATAATAGAATATATTTAATTATGTGCGTCTTACGAAAAAAATATTATGTTACGTCCAACCCGCAGTTTGCACCAAACTAAAAATAGCGAAAACATAAAAAAAACAGTTTGAATAGCTTCCTAAAATATTAGATCCAGCGAGATAGGTATATTATATATAATAAATATGTGTATAAAAATAATTATGATATCTAATACGTACGAGTATATATAATATAATACGAGGTTTCGAAACATTAGCATTCGTTCTATGCAGCTATAATAAATAGTGCGGACTACGGTCTTCATATCATATAATATAGGCACGCGCAGTCGGACTAATGAAAACAAACGATCCCTCGAAATTATACAGATAATCTGGTGACCGAGGCAGTGCGTGTATATTATATACGCATTCAGTGAGAGAGGTGCGTATATGATATTACGACGGTAGACATATGAACACACGCACACACACACATACACACATATATATATATATATATATATATTTATTTATTTGTGTCCATCTAAAGCGATACGAAAGTTTTAACATCCGTGAGGCTTTATGTTATATAATATTATTGTGGTATAGTTACCTGGAAGGCGCGCGCGTTATTGACATTACAACGATTCGCATTTACCCGCGCAAACGCCGATTATCAAAACGCACTAATTAGCAGTAGCGTCGAAATCTAGGTACACAAAACGTGGTATATCGGTATATATATATATGTGTGTGTGTGTGTGCGTGTACAGAATACGTGCCGTGCGTTATATCGATCTAATAATACTGTATACAATATTGTAGTGTAGACGGCACTACGCGAACGACTCAACGCGAAACTGCATATAATACGATTTCGTCCCAGACTGAGTTGATGTCGCGAAGACGAAAAAACGGGGGAAAAAATGATAACTAGAAATAAATATTTCTTTTTTTCCCCGCCGGGATTAAAACGAAAACATATCTCACCTCTCTCTGTCAGAACTCAGGTAAAACGTAAACAATCATATTTAATGGTACCGTTTTATTCGGTTTTTATTTTTTTCTCAAGCTAAATCAGGAATTTAATTATAATGGTCGTACGACAAAAAATTATTAACGGTTTTACACTCTACCGTTCCCTTTATAATACTGAAAATGCTTTTGATATTGTACAAACGTTTATTCAAATTCTGAATACCCAACGTCATGAAAACCAACGCTATTATTATGCTTATAAAACGTTATGCATACATACATAGCTGATATGCGTAGGCTTAATTTGTATTCTCTACCGATAAGATCACACGGTGGACCGTAATCAGCTTTCGGTCAACGTTTTCGCATTTGATTAATTACGTATACTCTAAACACCTCGAAGTGTGAAGAACACGCAATAATTTTCAATCTTTTCCTGATCCAATAAATGTTTATAACAAAAAAAAAAAAAAAAAAATAAGATACTATCAAAACTGTAACTGCAGGTTTTGGTTGTTTTGTGTGTGCATGCGAATCAAGGTGTTATTATAATGTTTCTCATATTATAGTAATGATAAGGACAGTTGCGCAGTTATTTGGTATTCTTAATATTTTTAAATAATATTATTATTATTATTCAATATGAAACGGCGTGGTGTATAGGCAATTTCGGTACACGTACGTGTAGGAGGCTTTGGAACGGTATCCCACGCTGCGTTATCGGTACACGAATTCAATATTACGGGAATAATCGTTACGACGACATTAACGCGTGCCCGCGACTAACCGGCAACCACGGTTAAGTTTTCATAGTGAATCCATTATCGAGTTATAAATTATCAGTTGTTATTATAGACGTATTATATTTCAACGTTTCAAAAACATTGTAATAAAAATCCATTACAAAAAATTAATCTCCATCGGACATTTCTTTGTCGCCTTTCTCTGCAGTATCCAAGTGTCTGCAAGGGTGCTTAATCAAAATATCTAGTGCATCAAAATATTCCTCGTTCAAAAAATCCTTATATGTATATATTATTATTTATTCTATTAAAAATATTACATGCAAGTATCTTAATAAATTCGGATTACCTGTACAGACATTATATTATACAAGATTATTTGTGTATAATCATTATAAATCGTGATATATTTAATGTTGTAAAAATTGTTACGATTTTGGTTTTGTAAAATACAATCGCATAATTCGATAATATATTATAGCGGTTTGTCGAGGTGCTATGTTTAGCGCTATGCAATACATTTTTTTTGTACGTTAATATAATAACGTTGTATATGTGCGGAAGACAATTGGATTCGAACCCAAACCCACGGGGTTTCAAAAGTGGCCATTAACCACAAGCTGAGAGAACAGAAATCGGTTACGATATTATAATACGATATATTATTGTTATAATGGTAATGACGACAATTATTTCAGCGGCGTGGTGTGTAGAAAAACGACAGACAAATACATAATACATATTATAGTAATATTATACTTCAGAAATAACTTATAATATCGCAATACGGCGTACGTGCGTGTAAATCGTTTTTGAGTTTTAATCAAATTAACAACTGTCAGTGGATCGGCGCAGAGTTTTTTTTTTTATGTTTAAATGGCATACCTACAATAATATTAATCTTCATTGTACATTTCATGTGTGCGCAGACTGTTTTTCGCGGTGTTTAGATTTCCGACCGATATATTATTATATTATACTAAGACGATGCTCATAATTCAGGACCGGATCCCATTGGCCGAATTCCAAATTACAAAATGCTTAAGCGCCGGGCGTATTCTTTCTGGACGATGTATAACTCGTAGTTGATTATTCGTTAACATTTTACAAACGCCTAAACTATTGTCGTTGTATTATATAGCAACAATTGGCCATCGCATGAATAATAAGTTTGAATTTTTAATATATGTATGCATCATGTATGTATATTATACGATGAAATGAACAAATTTAAGACCAAGAAACCAAGATTAAAGAATGAAGACTTTTGTTTTATAAGCTATTGGTGAGCTCGCAGTTATACATTATATAATATATTATACATTGTAATAATAATTTAAAAGTAATAATTATTCAAAAACAATATCAATTAATGTTGTCAATTTTGCTCAATGCACAGCTAGGTTAGTCGGTTTTTGAAATTTGACGTTGCTTCGCGCAAGGTGCAGAAGTCTTATTGATTTTTTCGGCGACTCGACTCTTGAGATCGAGAGCGCTCTTAGGGCGAGTACTGTAAATTATATTCTTTTAAATGTCTTCGTTAAAAAAAGAAAAAAGAATCACCGACGAAAAGATCCGAGAACTGGGTGGCCAATCAATTTCAGCGTTTGAGGAAATAACGCGGTTACTGAACAACCGTCCGACTGCTACTGCCATCGACACTCGGTCAGTGTGTAAGGTTGCTTCTTCCTGTTGAAACTAGGTTTTTTCAACGTCAATGTTTGGTAAACTTAGAAGTTTCTGTTTCCTTTTTCCGAGTCAACGCACAACTCAAACTTCTCACAATGTGCCAATATTGCATTTAAAATTTCCGTTACCTCTGCACCACACTGTATAAACATAATAAATACAGTATAGGTACCGTTTACAGTATACCCAGCAAAAACAATTAACCTTCCCGAGTATTTTTCTCCGAGATTATTTTATATTATGTTTTATATGACGTAATTTTGTATGTAAAAACGCGATTTGATTTATTAGGTAAAATTGATTTTAAAAACGAAAAGAAAACTTCACGAGAAACATTTATTATGCCTATATTTAAATAGTGTTTTTGTAAGTTATTTTCCGTTCAACGGATTCTATTATATTTTTATCATAGTATTTGGACATTTTTTTTTTATTTCGTTTTGCCAGAATATAATAATTACTATACAACTAAATATGGTTTTAAAAACACATCCAATTTAATATAGTGTTTATGGAAGGGAAAAAAAGGATAAATAGTCTTTGCACCTCTCATATATTATCTTGCTGTTCCAAGATAGACACGATCGTGGTGAATGCATAAATCGTCGTTAACATATATATAATAATAATAATAATAATAATATACTATTAAATTGCACACGCCGTGGGTGTACGATATACCTATATCCCCGGATATCTGGTTCGGGCGAAACCCACCAAATCGTTTCGATAAACAGTCACGCGTTAATAATATCGCGTTATCCTCGAGCACGGCACATGCACGTATAATATAGCTTATATATATATATGAATATATATTATAGTAAATAGTACGCTAAACATATATCTTTATATATACGGGGAGGGAGAGAGAGAGAGAGAGAGAGAGAGAGAGAGAGAGAGACGATAAAAGCTGGTGGGGAAAAAATGACTAAAACAACCTGCGAGCAGAGCACCGCTGGTACCTTTGACCGTCGGGACGTGCCAGTACGCCGATTACGGATGATGGGCTCGGCGTGAATATTTTGGATTTGTGACAGCTCCAGTCGCGCATCGTTGATCGTGATAAATCGTCGATCTCGTGAGCGTCAAAGTAGACGGAAAACTACCTCGTTTTGAGGGTCGTGTATAATAATAATATTGTTTGTGACGGTTTTATTTTACGCGCACGCAAGTATCGCGTATACGGCACACCTCTTCTTTTTACGGCTAGTCTATTTTTTTTTTTTTTATCGGCGAGCAGCGGCGTCGGCATCAGCGTAGGGTCGTGCGACGAAATCGCAAAGACGCGACGAGCCGGCCGAGGGTAGTTTTCCGGTCGTACATTTTTTACGCGTCGACTTTTTATTGTACGTATAAAAAAAAAAAGGCAAAAAAAAATACCTACATAATGTATAGTCGTATATTATATGCATATACTGCGCGTTAGCTTTACGCGAGCGTATTCAAAACAGCATATTCCCAACAGCCGCCACTACCTTCCACCCCCGTTTCATAAGTCGAGTACAACCGATCCGATCACGTATATATTAAATATATATATATATATATATATATATATACACAAGAAATAAAAACACGCACACGCACGCAGATATGCATATACACTGCACATTATTAGGTATATATATATATGTTGTATGTTCGAAGACTGAGGTATTTTCTTCCTTGTCGCGCGCGTTTTATGGCGACGCGAAAACGGGCTGGCGGGTGGACAAAAAAATATACATACCGCGAAAACAAGCGCAAAAAATAAATAAAAACACACTCGTGTTATACCTGTACACGTTTATGTACACACGTATATATGTGTGTGTGTGTGTGTGTGTGTGTGTGTGTGTGTGTGTGTGTGTGTGTGTGTGTGTGTATTCGGTCGATCTACGGCAGACCCACAAAAACAAATAGTCGTCGAATCGCGCGTGGTAGTGGTAGCGGAGGAGTCGGTATTATCGGAATAATGAAACTGCCTCCTATCGTGCGTATATTATAATATAATTTGAAGTGTTTTCTCGTCCCTTGCAGCGAGTGGCGGTGGAGGTATAGTGATGAGACGACACCGCGGTGACACGTATACTATTGAGTAAGTCTTACGATGTCGTTAGTGGGCGTGCGAGGGGGAAGGGTGGTATGATTGAGGGAATTGACCACACGCCACTCTCCTATGTGTCGGGCCTCGAACGAGTTCGTATTGTACCGAGTTCTCAACCGTTCAGTAAAATACAACAACAATTACAATTACAATATATATGTAATTGTAATAATTATTATAAAATAGAAATGCGGTTTTATATTTTGCCCATATGATGGCACCGCAGTTAGCAATAAAATCCCGTCACTATCTCTTCGAATCGTATACCCTATGGTCGTGTAATAATAATAATATGGTCTATGTATATAAGTATATATAAATATATAGGTGTACAATATATATATATATATATATATATATATAGGTATATAATATGTATACGTGATGAGACGCGAGTGGAAAATATGCGTATCGAGGACTCACTAGAGACGCTCGGGCCACCGAAAAAAAAAGGAAAAAAGAAAAGTTTGACGAAATTACTATTTACTAAACGTTTTTGCTTTTATATACAATACCTAATAATATAGTTATTGATTTTCGCCAGACGAAATTCGTCATTGTCATACCGGTCACGATCGATGTAGTTATATTCCCTGCAGTGTAATCACATTTTATTTGGGTACGAGTATAGGAAGATTTCGTCAGATTTTTCTTCTGATAAACTCTCAACTCACGATTACACGTCCAACCATTTTGTAATGAGGACAAAACGAGAATATAAAAATATCAATAACTAGACCGCACAATATTATAGAGATACCTCGCGTTATATATTAATATTGTAATAAATCCGCAATGAACGTGTGCGAGCAACTTCAAAGTATTATTATTAGATCCACAATATCATCGCGTAAAAAATTATTATTCTTTATATTATTATCTCATATATACACAAAACGATCACACCGATAAGAATTCATATTTCTACTGCACTCTTGTACATTTGATATTATGTGTTTATATATATTATAGATAAATGACGTAGTAAATGCACAGTATAAGTACATAATAAATATATATATATATAGTGTAATATATTATATAGTGTAATAAAAACTCGTTCGCCGCTGCTTTTGCCAAACGAGAAAAAAAAACTGATGAAAGAGCAAATATTTTATAAGTTCGAAAATACCCATCGTTATCAGGCTGTTTGAAGTCGAACTTTTTGTGTTACGGAGAGAATACAAAATAACTGATAACGTATTGTGGTCTTAATGTTGTTATTTGTTTGAAAAAGGAAATCATTTTCCGGTTTACTATCTCGATTTACAAGTTCAATTTTCTGTTTTGACTATAATACGTACATAACTATTTTGTTTTATCGATTTTATGTTAACGAGTTAGAATGACACACGGGATATCTGAATTTTTACAGATAGTCTGATGTTTTTTACAGCTTTATAGGACTATGTGTTTCTCACTTTGAGTTTAAGGTTTGTTTTTTATATTTAAAATAATATACGTTTCTACGTGTAAACACAATTATTGACTTATTGCGCCGTCGAACTGTATATGCTAATACAGCAGGAAATAAACTTAAGAAATTTAATTCCTTCTTCCACTCTACTGTTATACTGATATGGAATAAAGTTTAAATAATATTGAATTTTTAATACCAGCATTGATGGTTTCGATCTGTTATATATTTATTATTACATCCCAAAACTCGCTAATATTATCTGTGCTCTGTGCCCACTGGGGCATTTACTAAAGATAAATATTAAAATATGTAATAATAATGTTCCCAAAATATCAAAATATATATTTATATAAACATATCACTAATAAAATAATTTTATTTATGCATGCTACACGCAATGTAAATACAAATAAAATACATTTTAATTTGTAAAAACATGCAATAATACATATTATGGTTTGTTGAATTACTTCAAAGTATGATACAAGTATGAAGTAATTACAAATAGTTATCATTTTATTAAAAAAAAATATTATTTCATTTAAAATGTAAAGTTTGTACAATTTTTATAAAAATATATGCAGTATGCCATTCTTTTTAAAGTTATACGTCACGGTTAAATTATTTCTGATATTTTTAATTTCTACGTACCTAGTAATTATTAATTAAAAACAGTAATATTTGTTGGAAATTCCAGAAACGAAGAGCGGTGAAGTTTTTTTTTTTATTCAATCACTATTGTTACTTTGTCTGTATTATAATAAGCGACTGAACATTTTGGATCAATACCGACTGTAAATATGTGAAATTTAGGTGTGAAGTTTATGTTACCGATAGAAAAACATTGAAAGCGAGAGCGACACTTTGGTTAGCTGAATTGACCATTGTTATGAAATGTTTACCACTTAATACTTATACAATATAGATATTATATGATTACTACTATTAAGTATTGTTTATTTCAATTTAAAAAAGCAAAATTCTCGAAATTAAAAATAATTTAATACTCATTTTCGTATGAAAAAAACTCATTTGTTTTTAGTACGCTTAAATAATTTTTAAGCACTATAATAGTCTTATCAAGCTTTAGCCTTACTAAATAAAGATAAAATATAATATGACCAGCATGAATTCTGATTTTATAATTTGATTATTATGTACTCACTAACCCCAGCGTGTAGAATATTTAATAATAATATTTTTTGTTTTGTTCAAGTTTATGTATATTATGATTTAATATTTTTAAATGAAGATAATTTTCATTTAAATTTAAAAGTATTTAAGTATTATATAATATTCAATATTTATATTTAGAACTATTGTAGAACTGTAAATTAATATTTTCACAGTCAAATTTTCGTTTATATTCAGTAATTTTTTTTATTATTATAATAACATAACGAGTCATTACAATAAAATGTGTTTTTAATGTAGAATATTTTTATGATAAAATAATAAACCAAACCTTATTGGTGTCATATTGTAATTCATCAGCATATTGTCATTTTTAGGCATAGTTTCATGTGGATAAACATAACACTTATATAAATTAAAATGTATTATAATAAATCGATTAGGATATTTTATTTTATTGAATAGTTATATTGGCTTATATATGCAAGAACCGTCAAACTTTTAATTATATGCCGTAATAACAATCACTTTATATTTTTAAAATATTGATGTAAAAATATAATTTACATTAATCCTTAGCTTTATGGTTATTATTAACTATTGTAGGTACTAAATTCTGTCAGTAAACATTTTTTATAGTTCCAGTGCTTGAAAATTTAAATAAATATAAACATATTATGAGAAATATAAAATAAACTCAAGCTTTTATTTTAAATTGTACTGGATTTATTTTACAACATCTAATAGGAGAACTCTCCAAAGGGTCTGTAAATATTATCAACGAGACGATTTATTAACCAAAGTTTTATAAATTGGCATCATGCGATGTCACATACACATTATTTTTCATAAAACCATATATTATATAATTTATTTACTTAAAATACACAATATTGTATATAATTTAAATTTCGAAAACACAAATGCCAATAATAAGTCTAAATATTCAGTTAGTCAGAATCTATTTGGATCATAACATATTATTATTTATGTGATCATTAATTTTAATAATCTTAAGGAAATTGTTTGCACGAACAATGTTTTACAACAAAGATAATATACTTATTATATTTTATGACCGACTATTATATTTATCAAATGTTGTTCGTATGAAATTACGTGAATACTACTTTGTGTATTATATTTTTTATGTCCAATATCACAAAATATTAATGTTTTTACTCACGCCTATTTGCCGGAATGTCGAAATAAAATTTCATCATTATGCATGCATATATATATATATATAGACATTAATGATGTGCTGTTAGAAAAAAAATGAAGAAAATAATAATATTTAATCATCAGTCCAAACGTTCTTTTACATTTTTAACGAAATGCGAAAAAAAATGTATAATAACAGTAATAAAAAAATTCACACAATGTGTGTCACCTGGGACCTGTCATGTACGTATTTTAGCAGGAAATTCTTTTAACAACGAAGAAAAAGTGAGGATCAGAGGAACAAAAAATAAAAAATGGACTATAATTAATAACGACTGTACGATAAAAAGAGGGGAAAAAGTAGAACATCGTCAAATACATTGAGGTAGACATTAGGCACTGAAAAATATTATTCTACCGGTCTTCAGCCGGAACTTTGAATTATTTTCGCAGGTTTTAAAATATAGGTCGACTGGCTTAAGGATTATTTAATCGGTAATCAGATTACCCAATGGATTGACAGTGGCACTAATTGAAATTGTAAGATAATATTATTTTTAATTTGTTTTTATTTTTAATGTTTTTTCTCAACTACGCAGACTTTGCGACCGAGAAAAAAAAATACGAAAACAGCAAATAGTTTTAGTAAAGCGAAAGATATTCAAAAGTTTATCATTGTTTAACAAATATTTCACTATAAAACGTTATCATTTAAAAAGGCTTTTGGCGAAATTTTATTTTATTTTTCAAGTATTCGAATTATTATTTATAAATGTAACTACTTTAAAAATATGTAATTCAAAAAGAATTTTTAGTATTCAAATAATATAAACTTTAAATGGAAGTCACAAAAAGTTTCCAAATTAACAATAAAGTAAAATTTAAATACAATTATACTTCAACTTAAAAAATTATTTCAAGAAATAAGTCTATATTTTAGTACAATGAAATTAGATATTTGAATGATATAATAAATAGAAATTTATTCATTTCCCCTAACAAATATATTGTTATGCATGTATATTCATTTAAACTGTAAGAATACAAATAAATTTGTTGCGATTATGTATAATATGTAAATTCTAAACAACCCAGACACAAGTGTAAAATTCGAACTATAGTAGAGGCTTGAAGGGAAAATTATTATGCGTAGAATTTCGTTGATCAATCGTAACATTCTAAATAGGTATTGCAAAGTTAATGTCAACCTGCTTATTTGCATAAGACTTTATTAACGCGATTCTTTTGTAAATGTTTTTTACTAAGATTTATAAATGTGTTTTAGAATAATTAGTAAAAGTATTGTTTATAAATCAAAAATCGTTTTTTGAAACTCTTTACATCAATTTCAGTCAAACAACATTATTGATGATAGGTTTTGAAAATATTACGACGATGTTATTTTAATAGAGGAAACGCCATGTTTGCTTAAGATAATAAATATATAAATAATGACAATGATGGATTTCAACATATACAAACGTCGGAAGAAAAAAAAGCTTACTACAGTTTGACTGCTTTTATTTTTATTTTGTAAAGTCTGAGTTAACAAATTCAATTTATTCTCGTAATTGTGTTTTTATTCTTTAATTAATTATATTTATGTTTATATATGCCGGACGATTCACGAACTATAAGCCAATGATTATTCATGAAAATACTAAGTTTATTTGGCATTTTTTTAAACCCATGTATTAGGTTTTTTAGTTTCAGTTTCTGAAATATTCCTTTCTTTCGTCTATAGATGTATACTCTTAATGGAAGCTATCTTTAAACTGTTTAATGTACTATCCTATCAATCTAAAAAGTCTCTGTAGTTATTCCCTAATATTACTATAATATGTTTTTCGGCTAGTGTCATAATTGGTGATAAGTAATATTTAAAAATAAAGGCTGTAGGAAGAAAAATTTTCAAAGTAAGTAATCATAATTTTTATCAAAATGATTTACTTGAATACATAAATGAACAAACACAAAAACAACATAAATACCAATGAATAAGTATTATACATATTAACCAGATTTATTCCTGTTGTAAACTTTTAATAGTTAAAATCGATTGTTAGTGATTTAATTTATATATATATATATATATATATATATATTAACTATCATAGTCCCAAGCTTATACAATAAAAAATGTTCAAGTTTTAAATATTAAAAATGTCATGGTTATAACACCTATTATACTATATTAAATCGAGTAAAAAAAATTTTTTTTTAATGAGACAGTTAATTAAATTAAACTTATAAAGTAACCTTAATAATCCAGCTTATACTAATACTTAATACCTATTATTCCATATTAATAATGATTCAGTAAATATTTGTAAAATATAAATGTATTTATAAAACTAAGAAAAAGAGGTTAAGAAAAATATTTTATTTTTACATCATATTATGACATGTGATTGTCTTGTTAACTAACTATTGACGACCGTAATATAATAATAATAAAAATAAGAATAGTAAGAATGACAAATATGTTAGACTACTATTGATATGACTGTATACAAGTGCGTTTTTGTGACAAAAACACTTTACATACAGAGTATTTATAATTATAATTATAATTAGCCAAGCATGCTTCCTAATTTTTCCCTTTAATAATGAAATCCCTCAAATTCTGATTTTTGGAATTTTTAAATATACTCAAAGATTACATTTTAAAATTTTTGATATTTTTTGTACTACTTAAAAAATGTCCAGTGGTGATACAAACTTTTGTTTTTTAAATAAGAACCACTTTTTGACAAATATGTCTATGTACTTTATTCGAACGAGTAGTTTTTCAGTTAGTTTATACTCAGGATAACAGTTCTTAAAAATGGTTTTACAAAAATATAAAATAGATGTAATATTGGATCCAGTATTTAATATACTTGAACTAATTTTACAAATTATGAATGTTGATGGATTAATATTAATCATGTTCAAATCACCATAGCCCTCACATCTTCCAATGCAATTTTCATGGACCTATTATCCTTAGTACACAAAATTAATTAACTTAAAAACTACTCGAATGAATTTATGGTTTTGATACGTCAAAAAGTTCAAAAAAATTATCCACTAAATAATGTACAATAAGAAAAGAATTTCTAAAAAACAGACTTTTTATCTCCACGAATGGGGCACTCTTTATTAAGCACTACAAAAAAATCGCAAGAATTTGAAAATTCTGGTCTTTAAGTATATTTAAAAATTTCAAAAATTAAATTTTGAATAAATTCATTATTAAAGGAAAAATTGTAGACGATCACTCTATATAAATCATTCTATATAATTTTATTTTTCGATGAAAATATAGCTTCGGTGACATGTAAATATTAAACTATATATTTATACGTAAAAAAATAAATCAAACTCAAAAGTGATAAAGAATATTATTTCTCTGTACTTTTATTCGTTATAAACCATGTCCTGACGTGTTGTGGGTTGGATGTTTATCGTTAAGTAAATGCCTTATTTTATTAGAAATGAACGATTGAGTGAACAACCTTAGTTGAGTCCAATGTGAATTAATTACACTTGAAAATAAGAGGGAGCGATAAATAATTGTGTGCTGAAAAAGGGCCATGGTATCTAGGAAACAATCGACATTATTCACGAGACACGAGGGATATAATTTATAAATAAAACATATAAAACTCCTGATTACGTTTTAGCACTATTTATCCATTAACTAAAGTACATTGTTGCTTACTTGTTGGAAAATCGCAATTAACAATATCGATTCAATCATTTTTTTTTTTTTTTTTTAATGTAAATTTAGAAAAAATTGTACCCAGCGTTAAAAAATGAAAAGAAAAAAGAAGTTTCAACGGAGTTTGAGGTATGTTGGATTGCTTTTACGCATATGGGAACATTAAACATGAATACTTCAATTAAACCTCGGGCTATATAATATTTACCGGTTATTATATTTAGAATTTGAAATATACATAAAAATATTATCGAACTCATTGCTATTGCACAACATGTATGATTTCGAAGTATTAATTTTTAATTTCGTTTGACATATTGTAATGATTTGTTAATCTGGATAATATTAATATTTTTAAAATATTTCCGAGGTTCGGCGTTACGATTATATTATTATTATTATATGGGCTGGGATTTCGATGAGCTTTGCACTGTTTTACAAAACCACATATGCAATGCTCGTTTTATAATACATACGTTCCATGTATTTTTGAATCAGAATAAGAAGTTTTTATTTTACATTTTTTGACAACTGTCAACTTTAACGTCATTTTTTCCATTTTTTTTAAAAGCTTTTTAAGGTTTTTAGAGCATTTATATTAAATTCCGGTTTTTTATAAAACTTTATTTTAAGATTTTTGTTTAAAAAATTAATTTTGTAACGTCTACTAACAAGGATTTCACCTAATAGAATAGATCCGTACGATGTACAAATCTATAAGTGGTGATGGAAAATTAAATGAGAATAATTATTTTTTTCAGATTAAAAGTCTACGCAGAAGATTTGAAACCACGCAGTACTGCAAACATTTTTAAAAAAAATATTTGTTTAAAATAAAAAAAAAAAATAAAAGCATTTTATAGGTGCATTATATTCAATTTTTCGGGCTTAAAAGCATTTTTTTATGGGAACATTTTTTGGGGTTTTTTTTAGGACATTATTATTATTATAAAGTACTCGACGAAATTATATGCATCTCACGCCGAGAAAATAGATTACTACCGACGAACGTGAACCAATCAAGAGTTTTATCATTATTATTATTTATTATACGATAATATACCCATATAAAAATAAGAAACTAGTTTGAAATATTTTTTATTGCATAAAAAATGTAGGTAGGTGCACAACATCGCGCGAAACGACTAAACTTTTAGAGCGACTACCATAGAATCCGGAAATACGTCTAAGGCCACGGGTATACGTGTATACCATTATTATTATTATTTTACGTGTTGGTACATCATCATTTCATAATAATAATAATAATAATAATAATATATGGTATAATAATGGTATGATATACGGGCAGCGAGTTTATGCCGTCGTCGTCGTCGTCGTCGACAACAACAAAGTGTCCGGCAACAATGTCGTCGCCGTCGCCGCCGCCGCCGTGCCGGCCGTATTACAGTCCCGGCGGTAGCTGCTGCTGCTCACACGTAGTAACACCGCGGACGTATATTTATGGCGAGTCGCCCGTATAATAATAATTATAATATAATATGCGATATTAAACGCGCCCGTATATGGCAACCTATATATATATATAAATACTATACAGTAACCCTCCTCTACAGTAATATTATTACCGCGACCGTTGTGTTCAATACACGGGTACGCACTTGCGACAACAATTTCCTAGGTAATCCTAGTGGGTTATAGTATTATTGTTGTTGTTGTTGTTGTTGTTATTGTGTAGCCGCGAGGAGCTCTATGGGTAAACCGCCTCTACTCGCGGGCCGAGTTTCGTCGGTGGAAAACGAGTAAAAATCGCGCGTCCCTTTGACTTTGTCGCCGCGACTCGTCTTCCAACCTGTTGACTTCTCGTGCGGCTTGAAAGAAATAACAATTTTTTTTTATTGTCGTTAATAAATTATACGTCGTCATTATTATTGCGTATCCGCGCGTACGAAATCGAGAGCAGGGTTTGCCGTATTATTATAATAGATAACACTACGACCCGCATCGGTGACTGGTCGCAGCAGAGTATTATCGAGTTTCTATAAACCCGTATACATATATATATATTATACCGGAAATGCGGAAATGCATAATATAATAAAATTACAATATTATAGATTATTATTATTATTATTATTGATTATAATATAACACTCTGCGTAGACGTGGTCGGTGCACTGCCTACAAACGAACCACGTCGCGTGTTTCTATAAGAAAATACCGCGCCCCGAACCACACTAAATTGAGTTACTCGGTTTGAGTTATGAGTCGTGACCGCGGTGTATCGTACAGCGGTCTCGGTTGTACTGAAGGCCGGTCACCGACAATAACGACAATACTATAGTACATAGCTCGGCGATCCCGAACGACGGGAAACGCTCGGACTTTCGCCCCCGCCGTTTTACGTCGTCGCCACTTACCATACGTATACCGGACCTCGGGTATCAGGCGAAAGAAAAAGACAATCGTCTTGCGGTTTTACAACTCTGTTCGTCGAGCACAGACACGTGAAGACGCGAATTCACAGCCGCGTCGTGACGACCAAATCGAATCCTGACCGGACGTCACTTTTTTGATACATTGTAACGATCGAGCTGAAACCGAATATACTGAGAATCAACTACAGCTCTGCTTTTAAACCGATACGCGGTTACCAGTTGAAATCATATAGCTGCTGTGAATCCGGCTTTATGATGCGAACTTCCACGAAACAGCAGATACCTGGTATCTGGGTGTACCGTGTAAATATTATATTATACGCATCGGTGGTGGCGCAGACCGCAGATGCAAATTTCCACCATACTATATCATATATTTTATTTATTTCACTTGTCCCTTTTAATTAATTTTTATCGACTGGCCGAGTTGGTGTCGGTAGTGTACAGTCGGCGGCGGGGTGACAATTAAAACGTTTCGTTAAACATCCTTAATTATTTTTGCATACAAGTCATATAGCCATAGATAATAGTATGCTGCTATGGACGTAGTAGGTACAGAAATCGTCGAAAACAATGATATTGACATGCATTTAACATTGGCGTACAGTTGTTTGACATCGAAGTCATTTGAACAACCGATATAATTGGTTTTCGCGAGTAACGCGTATTGCGTTAATATTCCCTTAGTAATTTCAGAAAATTATTTACCGAGACGTTTTTTTTTTTAATTTAATTATATTGAATAAGTCCAAACAATCAGTCACTAATTGTTATGTTTACCGTAGATAACGATTTCGTGATATCAATCGATAAGGTATATTATGTGGAATAAAAATGACGGTCTCGAGAAGTATTGAGAGGATATCATTTTATCTTCTAATTTGGAACCATTAAATTAGTGGAACATTAAAATTAATAGGACATTTGTTCAAGTTGAAAGGTTTTTACTGTAAACATCATCAATATGTTAGCCGAATTTAATTTATACTTTTGGAACGTTTAATAGATGACCTATATAGGGGTGCTAAAAATGAAATACCGTTTCATTTGTTACAATCGCTTATACCTAATATTAAATAAAGATAAACTTTGCGTATAAATCTTGTTAAGTAAAATACAAATGTACCGTTAAAGTTTTTGCCACATGATTGTTATCTGTTATGTAGGGATAGGTTGGTTACGACAATAATAATAATTTTGGTGTTATGTATGGCCATAGTTTTCCGTCTAAAAAAACTACAGCAGTACAATAATATTATTGTCACATTCATCATGAAATGTAAAAATGATGATGCAAATTTAAAAGGTCCGCAAACAGTTTTAATCAATGTAAATAAGATCAATACAATATTTAAAGTTTAAAATGCGAAATACTTGAAATTGAGGATTATTAATTAATGTATTGTATTTACTATGATTATACCATTTATTTTTAATATTATCTTCCAAGCGGAATAAATACGTTTAAACGAGTAAAACAAAATTAAATTGAAAACTTTCATAGAATTGACAATTTATAATATTAGTTTTGTTCAAAATTATTTTTATAACTTTATCAGACGTAATCACTAATAATATTTGTTATCAAATAATGTTTAAGTGCAGTTAATGCCGAATCATTTTATTGCAATAAATATAAAATTCAACATGAATGTCCCCATAATTTAATCATCAGTTATAAAATGGTAAGAATGTTATTTTCCAGAACACGTTATTCCACTGAACTAAGCTTTATTTTTTTTTACAATTAAAACATTATGTTTTACATAATATTGAATTTTCAAGGGAAATAAAACTATATACCAATTTATAGAATACTTTTAGTTCGTTTTCAAGAGACAACACGTGAATAATACTACGCTAAACGTTTCTGTATATATTTCGTCTAATTTATGATTTTATTTATTTATTTAATAAATTATACCATATAGGTATACATGTAGTGTCGGTTTTATCTTATGATATTATATTATAATATATTTGTTAATCATAAAGCGCGCTCTGTAAACCACTAATGAATGTCACTATACCGACTCTATAAATATTTATACCGCACAGGTTTTATGTACAATGCGTGTAATAATAACACTGTACAGAAACCTCAAACCTCTATAAAACGGGAGTTTATGGTAAGTGCCGAGAAAAAAAAAATTCTATTTAAAGGTTAGATTACATTACATATACTCGTGCGGGGAAAAGGGTATAGGTGTAATATGGGATACACGAGGTTGATTATTATGTATACAATATTGCGTACCTCCATACCTACCTGCGTGTATATTATGACGTTTCCGACATGGATTCCTACAGCGAGCAGCTGTGCTGTGTGAAATAACAGCAGCGAATAAGAAGAACTGCACTCGTATATAAAAACATCTAACTATAATAAGTATACGACGTATACATTATAATATGCATATATTATACACATAAATATATATATATATATATATAATGACTGTCGTCGTTTTGAAAAATTCAATGGGATGCAATATGATGAATATACATATATAAATGTGTGTACATAAATGTTATAATCAATACCGAACCTCTCGAACCGCTGGTGAAATGACAATACGTAGGTATATATATTTTACACGGGCTTAAAAAACGATTATGTGATGCAAATGCACACTATTGTAATTTGTAGCGTTCTGTAAAATGTAAATGACGTCACCGTATGGCTGCTGCTGCAGCAACCTAACCTGCAGTATAGGTATTATAAAATATTAAAAACATTTTTTAAGATTTTGATAACCTTTAATGGAATTGTTTTTTTTTTTTTTTGTTTTATTTTATGCACTAACATTAAAGATAGTATCTACCCACTTTTTTTTTTTATCGGAATTGCTTTTTAAACTTTTATTGATGTAATAAATACATGTTATACTTTATGTGTTTAATAATCAACTAATCTAAAGTTTTAAAATGTCTTAAAAAAAAAAAAAAAATAATAATACCTACCAATATATAAAGACATCAAACAACTGCCTTGATGTTCAAAAGCTTATTTTATAAACGTAATTTAAATTGTTATTTTATTTTTAATTACCAAACAATACAATTTATTTGAATTTTAACTTTGTTATCATATTTCAAACATTTTAAGTACGCAGTTGTACCGATAGCAAAATCAATTTTATTTTTTTAAATAGTAACAGCTATATTTTTAAATGACTCTGGTAGAGATTTTTTTTCTGAAAATTTTGGTTCACTATAGTTTATTAATTACAGTTCTTTTGAGTTTATTATAGTTATTAATAGTTTTAGAAAAAGTTCTTGAAAGAAACACATCTTTTTTTGTTTTTTCAAAATTCCATATTATCGATCCATAATCATTAAAAAAAAAACTTCGCGTACAATCACATAAAGCATACCCTGTATATGAACAATGTTTAAATATTTTTAAAAAATGGTATGTGTTTTGCATAATGGATTTCAAAGCGCTAGTCAATAATAAATAAAGTCAAATTCATCATAAATTCATAACATATTTTACAAACTTATGGAACACGATTAGAGATACATTTTATACTCAGTTTAAATCACTTGGAAAAAATTATAAGTTCGTTTAAAGTTACCTATAGGCAAGTAAGTTTATTATAAGGAAGGTGTCCACATTTTATATTTTTTTGAACTTTTCTACACGGCGCGTAGAGAATATAATATCGTAAAACGCTCGTCATGCTCATCTGTCCGTCCGTCTGTCGTAACTTTCGTTGCTATGAGTTACAAATATTGATTTTATACGAATATATATTATTTATTGATATTATTGGCCTACACTCATAGTATATGACGTTCGTTGTATTTAATTTATTGTTTTATTGACATTGTACCGTAATATTTTGTGCATCGTTTATATTTTCTGTTTATTTTATATATAGTATGTATTTAATATTTATCAATTATTAATAGCGTTATTTAGATATGTTAACTATTCTAGATATGTAAATAATTTGGTTTTATTTAATTTGGCGGTAGGCAATGCGTGATGATTATGTACTTTTTCACCCCAAATAATTATTTTCTAAAATTAAGCATTCATTTTTAAATGTTAATACAATATTGTAGTCAAATATTTATTTAATCTTTACACGATTGATATATTCGTTTTCACATTTGACAGCTAAAATAACAATATTCTTGTTTGAAATCGGTGGGAGACTGGAGTAATTATTCGTTATTGACACGTACCAATTAATACCATCAATATTCAATTCCTATTCGGAATTTTATGACGGTGAAAGTAAAGTAAAAACTATGAAATGAAAACAATTTAGTCGAGTTGGGGTTTTAACAATTTAATGCATTTATATAGGTGCGTATATCCCAACGCCGCAGTGCATTGTATTCAGCATTTCTTCCCCCCTTTTTATTTTGTTGCTTTTCTGTTGAAAGGAGAATGGAGAGGCCGTTTGAATGGCTGCATAACGTTGCACATTTAGGTCAGAGAGTTATCACGAAGGTCACAGTGCGAGTGGGGCGAAGAGGGGCTCCGGAGGTGTAATTTTGTTTGTGGATGGTAAAAAAAAAAAACTAAATAAAAGTAAAACGAAAAAAAAATCATTTGAAGGGATGACGAGGAGGAGGGCTTTGGAAGTTAAATTAGAGACTCCGAAAAGCCTTCGTTGCCGTAGCGGCTTGGAAAGGGTAAAAGATCTATATATATATATATATATATACTTTATATCATAAACATCATAGGCTGGAAAACGAGAGCTCGGAAAAGTAAATCTGCTCGCGGTCGTATGATAATATTATTAATATAATATATTATGTGCGTATAGGACACAGCAGGTATGTATAATACATAATGTTATACTTTTATATAGATATAGTACGTAAGTAGTGTACGTGCTCTGACCGGTCAGCGGCACTGCAGTCCACATATTATTATTACATATATAATATAAATACGTTTACGAATATTTACGTATCGTAATTTATTATACTTAACGCGTGTCGCGTAATCGTATGGCGCTAAAAGGTAAATATTATTATTATAATAATGCGTCTGTTAAGAGCAGGTTTATATTGTACACTGAAATTTTATAGTTTAGGCTAAAGTAAAAACGATACGGCGACAATGGAGACTTATATACGACTCGAGACCGCCGCCGTATGCAAAAACTATAATAATTGCATGAAAGGAAAGGCAAAAAGGCCGACTGGCGTGACACTCGTCGCTTTTTTCAACAGTGAGGTTGTATTACAACAATATTATTGACCCGTAAATGCACATTCTGTCCGAGTAATGTAACCCACGAATGAGTGTTTCGGGTACAAAGTTGAATTTTTCTTGAACTAAAATTACGTAACCCTCATAAACGAAATACTGCCGATTGACGTAAGCTACACACAACAACCGTCGATGGTCACGTTATTTGGATAATATTCATTATTTTTTCCAATGACCTTAGTAGATACTTACCGTAACACTACACATATACCTCTATTTTGGTAAGTACTCAAATTATGGATAAAATGGGCATTAATAATTCAATTCATACATATAGAAACACAAGATATTTAGTTTTACAATAAGTAAAATTAACACAAAAAGACTGATTTGGAACAAAATCATGACTGTTTCAGAGTCCCCTGTAAGATTTCGTTTTTGAGGGTTATCTCAGTCGGACTTCGGTCGGATATTATTATTGATATACCGATGATATGTTTCACATAATAATTATTATAAAGGTGTGTGCGCGCGCGCATGTCAAATAAATGTGTTATTCTGGCCGGGCTACAGAAAAGGCGTCTATATTATTATTATTATTGTTATTTTTGCACTCTAAAAACGCGCACACACCTACTTACACGTTTCGTAAGATTTCTTTCATTTTCCTCTCCGTCGTATGCCGAATAAATATGAGCTACGTGCCAGAGTGTACTGCGTGTATAATAATATATGGTAGGTAGATAGGTATTTAAAATATGGTTGATTCGCATAATGTCGCGTTACGTCCCATTTCGAGTGTGCTACATACGATATTATCGTGCAGAAACATTTTCGCGACGGTGTAAAAACATTTCATTAAACGCGTGCGCATGCATTTAATCGAGAAAAAATTCGAACGCATTGCGTGCGGCGGGTCGTCCGCGGGGACAGACTACCCCAGTCACAAGACGTAATTATGACGTCATGATGTAGGTACATACTCGCATATATTGTGCTCGTATACGACACTGCTATGATATTATTTTTTTTACAATATTGTATTATCATTACCGTGTCGTATTTTAAACGAGTTTATTTGACGCGTGGTGTATTATGTCATAATATTTGGTACTTTCTTTTGGATTTAACTTAGGTATACACGCGGCGATGTGTCGTTATTATATTATTTAAATAAATACAACCGTGTACGTGCGCATACGCGTCGCTTATTTGGAAATGGTTCCGAAACGCCTCCTTCGCAGATGACATGTATACATAATAATATAATATCATGTCATGCCGTAAAGAGAGAGAGAGAGAGAGAGAGAGTAGACAGAGACAGATAGGTTCCCGTGCTCGCGTCATCCTCTTCGCGCGCGCGCGTGTGTGTGTGCGGCATGTATATTATAATATTCACAAAGTCAATTTCACACGACTCGCACGGGACACGTGTGCAGAAAACGTCCCAACAGCCGACCGAGGAGGAGCGGCCCTCCATTGCGGAAAATTCGGCGCTCGGGAAAATAATAACAATCGTCAACGAGCGCACTGCACAAACGCAGATGACATAAAAATATAATCTAAAATAATAATGTGTTTTGTAACGTAAAAAAAAAAAAATAATAAATACCTCGTCAGATGACGTGCGTAGTTTCGCACATGTCATTGTGAATATTGTTGTACGCTCGTGTATTATATTCAAATATCTATTATTATTCGCGGTAATTAAAATTATGTCAATACCGGGTCATAGCTGGCGTTTTATAATAATAGTAATGATGATGATGATGATGATAGTAATAATAATATATTATAATGCGTTTTGAAAATCAACTTCTACGGACAGGCGGCGGCAGACGATCAATCATGACGCGAAATAATAATTGAAAACGACACCGTTTAGTATCCCTTAAACACGACCGTTGTTCCATTGAATTTGGGTCAATGCTGAATATTTACGACTTTAAAAAATAATAAAATTGTACAGACTATTTTCTGAACGTAATAAGAGATTAACTACCGCTATAATCACCTACTGCAGTATATAATAATAAATAATATGCAGCCATGTAGGTACACACACATATTCCAATATTATGGATAACATTGAATTGAGTCCGTGCTACTTTTTGTGTTTCAATTGAATCCATTTAATTATCTTAATATCTTTGAATTGAGTCCGTATAAATAAGACGAGAATTTACCGATTGCCCTTGACCTTTACATATAGGTACTAAATTTGCTCAGTTGTTTAAATTTTTAGCAGCAACTATTTAAATGTTACCATTATTACGTTACGCGTAATTATTGTTTCTAAATGTAACGTTATTATATTATACATATAATGATTATTTCTATTATTATTTTAAATATTTTTTTAACGAATTAAATTTTTTATTTTGATTATTATACTGTTTAGGACTAAAAAAAAAAACAACCACAGACATTTTTTGGGGGACTAATGAACCAACCTTTACGAGGTGGTGTCTTCTGGATAAGGGGACTCAACTCAAACAACCTAACAAATATTGGTAGGACTCGACTCGGAAATCTAAAGGCAGTGTCGGTTCGGTAAGGCGTCGGCCCACTGAGTTTTTGGATTCCCGACGTTTGATTACAGCTACAACTATGGTGCGATTTAATAATTCGATTTGATTATATTTTCTACTAATGTTTGTACTGGTTTCTTACGGAGTTTCTCATTACCACATAAAAATAAAATTACGACCAAAAACACTCATAACCGGCCCATATTTTGAACGATCCATCGAGATTTTCTCGGTAGCTCACCCGCCCAAAAGTACCGATGGGACTCGATTCGATGTAACCGAATATTATAATATGTATATTAAAATTTTTTCTCCGATTTATAATAATAATAATAATAATAATAATAATATAGAAGCTTGTCGTGATGAATATCAGCTCTGCGAATAGCACGTAATATTAGGCCACATCTATTATTTTATTACCTTAAACCGGAAAATGCACAACTGCACAACAACAACAGCAACTACAAACTACAATAGTGGGATTTAATTAGGACACAGCACCGTGTAATATTATATTATTAATATTAAAACAGCATAGTGCAACGGGGGTGGCGCACCGTTACGACCCGGACGTCTTTACTGGCCGCGTAACTGGTGCATAAGTCGGTAATTAAAAATGTTAAAAATGAAATATTACGAGACATCCGCAGAGTTTGTTTTATGGCGCAGTACCGTATAACAATATTATATCGTGTAAGACGCGAACGGTATAATGCGCTTAACCTCGGCAATGTTTGGAACAACGTCTTTGAAAAAATTCATTATATTTTCCATCACCTCGGAAGTAATATAATAATGTCTTGTGTTTTTTATAGTGTCCATATATCTATATGCGTATTTATTTTAATATATATTTTTCACTCGCTTTAATGAAAAATTATTTAATCACTCGACAATAATTATGGTTTGCGTAAATTTAACGCACGCCTTCGGAAAACTGCAATAGTTGTCTCCTAAGCTAACGTCGTAATTTTAACAACAACGTAAAAAATACAAATTTATCCATGACGGTTGTAATACGGTTAAAACGAACCATAACGTGATGTCAGATGTTTGCAGCAAAGCTTATATATTGATACAAAACGAAGTCTGAAAATCGAATAATACTATTTAATTCGGTTATATTTTAGTGTCTGACAAAAGTTTATGGAAAATATGTTGTTTGAATGGAAATGAACTAAAACGTTTCTCAGCGGGAAACTCTAAAGACATCTGAATTAATTATTATTTGATGCAGTCCATTAGTATTTGACAGATTATTTCTTGAAGTCTACAAACCGAGTTTATGGTTTGTCAACAAAAATTACATCTAAATAGCTCGAAACTCGCCGGGAAGACGTAAACTTGTGCAAAGAGAAAAGTGAAATTCCAAAGTTTATGTTTATCTTAACGCAGGCACACTGTACGGTTTTCTTCATATCAATGATGATAAATACGAATAGATGTACAAATGGCGTTGTACATTCTCTTCGTCGAGTGAGCGACAAAATAAGATCCACGTCTGTTAAATTAATTATAAATAATTGGTTATAAGCCATAACGCACTATCGGCACGAGCAGTAAAATCGGAAACGGTATATTATGCAGTGTATCGTATTTAATCAAATTAACTCTAAAAATAATAATGTGTTCAAGAACATTGACAATATCGCTAAAGTTTATGCTCAGTAAAATAATAGGTATGTTTATATTTTGCGAGCACTCCACGATTTAACGCGCGAACGAAACATTATGAAAACCTTATTATTATTTTGACCCTATATTGTTTTAAACGCACTCCGTTTTGCGTTTATTTCGTATTCGTGACCCAAAATAATTATACTTTTAATCGGTCGATCGTGGAAAAAAAATGGCCGATATTTTCTCAAGTAAGCTATAATAATATTATGTCTACGGTATTACGGTAAAACACTACCTACACACGTTGCATGCGTTTGAGCCTATACTGATGTTTTAAAAATTAAAATAAAAATTTTTTAAACGTACGTTGGTTGCATCTGTTTGCATGTAAATATAAAATATATTCATTTTGCAAGTAACTCAAAGAATGCCCGTGATGGTGTTTAACATGAGTACAACTCCCCAGTTGTACGTACAATAATAATTATGAATATATTATAATATTGCGTGTGGACAAATTTCGGAAGGTTCTAAAGTTGCGATGAAGGTCCGAAGGAAAAAAACCGGTGACAAACATGGCGCTGTGTGATATTCAAATATAAGACCTTACATTGAATATAGGTATATATATATATATATAATGGTTTTCCGGTACAATAGCGACGGATAAAAAAAACAATGCGACGAGACACGACGCAATAGTATAATATTATAATAATATACCATAGAATTATACGGAATTTGAAATACGAAAACTATGGCGTAACCGTTTGTAGTGAATCGGAGACTTCGATATTATATTATATTATTCTAATATTATTATAATGTACATAATTATTTTTTTTCATGCGAGATATTTTACACTGCTCAATCGTATAAATTGTAGCACTACATTTTACAACTTTCTATGGAAATTATACTGTTTTGGGGTTCTTAATTTTCTTCATTTATAACCAATATGTTTTTGGATATTTACATTGTCTGAAGCACAATACTTTTCTGGAAATTTCGATGAATACATGTCGATTATACATGGAGTTATGTTGTACAGAATAGATTTCATATATTCTGTGGTTACATTACGATTGGCTTATTGAAAAATTCACCCTGTGTTTACAAATAACGTACTAAACTGGTGGCGACGAGGGGTTTGAAAAAAAAATGGACTCTGGTAATACGCTCGACGCGCGTTTTACCAAAACAATAACTGGACACGCAAAGATTAATAACACAGTCTTAATAATACTATTTCCTCCGGCTATAACTTTATATAAATATATCGTATAAAATTGTCTCTTCGTTTAGACTTTTATTGTCGTCCAAGGGTATTATTATTATACGACTATTATATTGGCAGAAAAGGCACGCGCTATAATACACGTTTATTATATTATAATACGTCACGATCATATATATATATATCGCATACCCTGAAGAACGACGCAATCTAAAATTTAACCGATTCGAGTCGAGTTCATATTCTATAAATTCGTATTTTACTGATCGAATTGCTAAAACTATTCAAGTCAAATTCGTATTCATATATTAATTGTAGTTAAGACTTGGTTAAGACGTTTTGCACTTTTAAATGTCATAAATTATTTTTATAAGAGAGACCGCGGGCCTACTCGCAATGTATAATTATTATATAATATTTTGAAACGTATAGTTCTTATTCTGAGTGTGCGAATCATATGACGTTTAATATGCGCATACTTGTCCTATAGCACATCACAACTGCACCTCACCAAAGACGACAGAGTACAACGACATTTTTTACGACTTCAAAACGACTATGTAATGAAACCCAAGCTTAAACCTTCGTCGTAATAATAAGAGTAATATTGCACGAATAAAATGCTCGACACTTCCTCGGCCTCATATTATTATTATTATTATTATGCCAGCAATACAATATAATATAGTGTACCTGTTTCGCACGCGAGAACGTACGTATAATAATAATATATATGCAATACATCGTGAGATCATAATAATAATAATAATAATATGTATACTGGCGTATATTATATCGCAATATTAATGCGACATATATACGCGCAGTTATAATATTTAAGTCATGCCGCTTTTATATATCGTTTTATATGTTATTATTATTATTGTACTGTTTATTTAAGCTGCTGCGCGTAATAACAACGGCAATAATTATTATTATCATATTTTATCATTATATGGTAATATATTTCAGCACGGGATTTGTTTATTCGAATCGACGATGAAACCGTCGTAAACGACGACGACGACGAGAAAGGCGTTTTAGGAATAATAAAACACACACATACAATAAATAATAATAATGCACACAAAATCGAAATTTTAGCAGAAACACGTCAAACGTATTGATGTACAGGGTTATTCAAAATCTATGTTACGGCCATTTTATTACATAAATATTTGAAATACAGAAAAATGTACGATACAAAAGTTTTTTGATTTAGAAACATTTAAAATGATTTGTACATTTTATAATTTTTCACAATATATCTCCTAATATAACCCTAGGTTAACCCCACAAACCCCTAGGTTTTGGGGGGTTAACTTTATAGAAACTCAAATGAGCATCTATATTTTTTTTTGCAATCATAATGTCAAGACATTTATTTCATACATTTTAGTGTTCGAACAACATTAATTAATGCAAAACCGAGATTTGAAAAATTAACTAATGCTTGAGAGATATTTTAAGTTTTTTTTTAAATTTCTAAAGTTGACCGCCCAAAACCGGCCTAAAATAATGTAAAAAATTATAAATTGTACAAATCGTTTTAGATGTTTTTAATAAATCAAAAAAAAAAAAAAACTTTCCCATCATACATTTTTCATTATATTTTGAATCAATAAAGTGGCCGTAACATAAATTTTGAATCACCCTGTATACTGCTTACGAGCGTATAATATTAATATAGCATAATATTATTGCGTCTGTCGAGTACATGCAAGTATATACAACATGTATATATATAGTTGTATGAATTGCGTATTCGCGTGCACCTGTGAGTATATACACTGATATACATAAATACTGCACACGTATAAATCAATGGTAATATATGCGTTTAGTTGAGCCTTTTGGTTGTAAAATGTCGATTTTATAGTCACACCTCACACTTTAGGTAATGGGTATTCGTACTATTATAAATCTGCAGCATCTTACACATAGGTATGTAACGACAACACTTAAACTAAACACACTTCGCACGGCCCCTCCCTCTAAAGACTACGAACTTTTCGGAAAGTATAATTTATAGTGTGGCGTTTGCCTCGATCAGACGGACCGGGTCGGTTCTATTAAAGATAATAATAATTATAAAAAACCGGGTGTACTCGCACTTAATTTGCCGTATAAAAAATTGTCTATATCTTTCGTTATCAAAAATAACTCTAAATTAAATCTATATTATATAGTAGTATGAACGTTAAACATAATCATACCATCTAAATGTAAATAATACAAAAAACTGTTTGAGTCAGAAATTTATTGATTATTTGAAACCGACATATTCCAATATTATCTAAATAGTAATTTTAAGAAACATTTTAGAACAATATTGATGTAAATCAAACTAAATACGATTCGTATTAATCTGAATTGTAAAATCTATGAGACTATTTTGACTTTGTATTTCTATTTTTGTAAATGTATTTAATTTATAGATCATATAAGTAAACTACTCTCTACCTTCAACACGAGTGTCGCTTACAGAAAGAAGACAAATTGTTTATAAAATACTCATTTATGTATATTGTTTGATAAATGTTTATATAAAAAAACAAAAATTTCGACTGATCTGTCTTATTATTTATTAAGAATTAATTCGTACATTATAAGCAGGTACATAAAATCTCACGAAAAATCGTGATTTTAAATTTTTATATTATATACTATAGTTCAATATAGTTGACAAACTATGTAAAAAAAAAAAAAAAAAAACAAAATATAGTGTGTGTAATAGTGTTTCACGTTGATTGGAAAAACGTCAACAGAAGATTAAAAGTCAATATAATAGCTCGCAGTGCAATATTTTATTTGAACAGTGGTTTTGTACAACCACTACAACCGAGGTTAAATGCGGTTTAATGTTTATTGACTTGAGTTATTCAATTTTAAATCTGAGTATCTGAGCTTATAATTTTGTCCCAATAATCAAGTCCTATAAATATTGACTAAATATTGACTCTCGCCTATTTTCTACACAATAATTGGTTCGTTTATATGTTTTTACCTTCAAATATTCGAACAGATTCGGCTGACGACGACGACGCGCGTTTCGATATATTTCTACGATCTTTTTGTTTAACATTTTTTTTTTTTTTTTTTTTTGTTTTCAATCGTACAAAAACGTATTACTATTACTTGGGTACATTATTTTATTTTCATTTGGGGAACACGTTATCGATTTTATTCCGAAAGTGCGTCATTAACTTTTCGGTCGTATAAAAATATATATTATATCCGCACGTATATATAACAGTTACAATTATTATTGCTAGAGCATAAACTCCGCCAGCGGTTGAAATCGTTTTTATACAATCTATTAACGAAACAACGTATGAGAAGTAAAGGAAAAAAAAACATTAATAATGATTCTATTACATTTGAACATCGTAAAAGACCGGAATGAGACTGTTTTATGAGCTATGCGATCTTATTGAACATGTGTTCAATTTCCCTTAAAGATCGTGTTTTTTATTCGCAATATTTTTGAAGTCACAGTGTTCGTCGTCGCAGTGTTGAGTAGGTTTCTTCACGCGCTTTAGCATCTCCATAAACTATTCGTAATCAAAGAATATCACCCAATGAATACGAAACTTCGGTCCTTTGGTGTGATTATTGTACAGTGTATATTCTAATTCTACGTTTGTACGTGATGATCCTTAAACTATGCAGTTTCAGGGATTTTAGCAGAATAGTACAGGCGTTACCAATGGTACCCGTAATTATTTAGGGTGATTCACCAACCAAGCATGCTCACCTAATTTTTTCATTTAAAAATTAACTTATTTCAAATTCTGGTTTTTGGAATTTTTAAATACACATTTTTTTTTATTATTTTAAAATCAATTATTGAGATTTTTTTATAGTATTTATGAAAGATCCTGTGGCAACACAAACTTCTGTTTTCCAAATGAGAATTTCCCTACTATAAATTATTCGAAGGACGATTTTTTTGAAATGTTTGATGTACTTAATTCAAAATTCGAACAAGTAGTTTTTCAGTTAAAATGTTGTTTGTACTAAGGATAATAATCCTTAAAAATGGTTTTAGAAAAATATGTGATATTGGATCTAGTATTTATTTCACTTGAACCATTTTATAAGTAATAAATATTGATAAATTAATACTAATTACTTAAATTTTAAAATTTTCATAGCCCTCATATCTTTTAACCCAATATTACTATGGGCCTAAATAATTATCCTTAGTACACAAAATTAAATAACTCAAAAACTATTCCTTGGAATTTCGTTTTTGATACGTTAGAAGTTTTTATCTCCATGGGACATTCCTTAAGTAGTACAAAAAAACTTAAGAATTTGAAAATATGGTCTTAAAAATTCAAAAACTTAATATTTGATTAAAATCACAATTGAACAAAAAACAAGGAGGAGCGTGCTTGGTTAATCGCCATATATATGTTGAACGGACCACCGTGTTTTCCTGACGTCTCTTATACCTATTATTACATGTATTTAAATATAAATAGCCGACACGGGAAAACACGAAAACTAAACTTCGCGGTGGCCCATTCTGCAACACATATAATAATACACAATTGTGTATATAGTTTGCAAATCATCTGGCGGGGCATATTATTATCTAAGGAACTTTATGAATACATTAAAACTACGATTCCGGAACGACAAAAATTATATAATATGACATTTTTTGAAAGACTAAATACGAATTAGGAAGAGTAGGCCGCAAACATAAACTCTATATAATTGTACCATGCAAGCATTAAATTGCATTAAGTTAACATTTCTGCGGCGAATATTATTAAAAAACTATTACCAGAGTTTTATGCGAATTATTTTCGCGCAACCGCCATAATATTATTACAGTTTGTCGTACATAACGTTACAAAATGTCGAACGTTTAAAAATGTTTATAAATGATGGAAATAACACAGTAATATAACTATTACTTTTATAAATACGGTACATGAATATAAATCGTTAACGTTTCCATATTATAAATCATTCTAATCAGAGTGTAATAATATGTATTTTGCACATTGCCCGATTTACTGCGATAACTCGAAGAAACGAATGGATGTATTGCGTATTTGTGTACATTATTGATTATTCGGTATACCATTGGCCATCATAAAATAATATTATAATATGAACTACATATACACACTTGCAAAATAATCTAATGAATCATATAGGTCAGTTATGAATTTATTAAATAAACTGTCGAAAATGTACAAACAAATCGTTATTAGATGTTCGATATTAGCTCTGAAATATTCTTAACATAAATAAGGGTATATGTACACAGTGATTTTATTTTTAAAGCAAAAGGCTTATATTTTCTTAACTATTGTTTACGTTTTTTAAAAAAAAATATTGTTTAAAGTACTTGTATAACACTTTAATTTTACAAAACGATAAAAATCAATATCTATTTTTTTTTGCATCCCATAGTGAGTTTTTACTTTTTATGACGGTACGCATATTTTTAAATTTCATAGCTTAAATGTCGAAATAGCTGGTATTGAACCACAATAGCTTATTATTCATAATCATCTTAAGTTTATATAAGGTGTGTATAATGGCAGTCAGCAGGGGACAACCCAAGAATTTTCGCTAAACTACCTAGCTTATAGAAACTTTGCTTTTAAAGGCTTATACATTCTAAGCCCTTGGTTCAATATTCGATATTTGTAATACCGAATTTTTCAGCAAAAAACGTTTCACTTCGAAATATGATTTAATATTAAAAAAACACGCACACGTGTCGTATAAAACCGAAACATGTAATTCCTCGCCTCGGCTCAAAGTCTAAAACAATAGAACGAACACTACGTTGCGAGTTGCAAAAATACGAAAATCGAAAAAACGCGAAATTATTATAATGTCATACGTCAAAACATATAAGAATCACTTCGTATGACTTAATAATATTATATTCATGCACGCCGCATGGATCACACTTTATTGTGTTTTTTATCGTGTTTGGACGGTAAGTCGGTTAACCGTTTGAAGGGTTAGGGTGTTGGGAATATTTGGGTAGGCTTCGAAAAAGGTTTGTACCGATATGTGGTGGCGGTCTGAGCATCGCGATTTGTTTGTCAACCAGCTCGATAACACTCCTGTGAAATATATACAATATATCATAGATTATAGTAATATTATAACGAAAAAACGCACTCGGGCGAGGTAAATCGCAACGACTTTTTATCCCATATAACGTCCGCGAAGAAATAATAAATTAAACGTACATAATATTCTAACCTCAGCTGCAGCGTGTCCGACTACGAGTGATCTGTTGCAGCAACGTTTCGCGTGTACAATGTGTAACATAATAACGTAATGTGCGCACTATTATAACATACACATTATATTATCTTTGTGTTGATATGCATACATGCCGAATGTGTGTGTGTGTGTGTATTATAAATTATATTATCAGACACACTTTCAATTCCTCCTCATCTCTCTATCTTTTCCTCACTCACTCGCTCTCCTCTTATTTTCACTCTTTTTCTCTCTCGCACATACTCTCACTCTCCTCGTCTCTCTTTAAAACGTACTCATCCGTCTGTTTATCGTGCCAAGCGTTTTCACTTTTTCCACTATATTATATTGCATGTAATGTAATGTAGACACACTCGAGTAGGTGTATTATATACACGACAGTGGCAGCAGACGGCAATAGTCTTTTGAGAACCACCGAGGTGTTGGTTAACAACAACAACAACAATAATAATAATTGTAATAATATAAAATATATATTCGCACGCAAAAGTACGTACTTCGCGCGAAGTGTTGGTCTCTGTGATATCATATACCCGCAGAAAGCGATTGAAATCAGCGTATAAAAAAAAAATGGCGTTCAAAGAATGATATACTTTTTGTAATTTCGTTGCTATACATCACTATTACAATATATTATTATACATGGAAACGAGTGGGCGATGAAAGACGCGATACGTGCGAGGAACTTATATGGCTTGTATATTATATACCTATTGAATGGTATGTATACAAAATGCATATATATATATATATATATATATACACGCACAGTGATATCTACACACGAGTCTACAGGATTACTACGCACTCGAGATGATGAAAAAAAGAAAAATCGTACACCATAATAATATGAACGAGAAAAAATAATATTATTATCCCTTTATCGCGGCGGCGCATCAGAAAAGCGGAATTCAGTTTATCGACACACCACGAATGTATAATAATAATAAATAGTTACGTCGATATTATATATGATACCTATATAGTTTTGTTCGCGCGGCCGCAATCGTATAAAATATAATATCGTCGAGTATATAAAATTGTGCCTATAAGTATACTACGATGCACAGATGTAGATAATAGTTTTTTATATTGTATATGATATTATAATATATAGCACACGCGTGTATACTCCGCGGGAAACGTCATAACGGCAATAATAATATAAGAAGAAGAAGAATAAGAAGAAAGATGAGAAAATAGACGTAGTAAAAAAAAGTATACGCTCGCGCAACGGACAACAACCAATATTAGCCAAACTCGTACAATAATATGTACGCTGTCGTCTGTCACATAGTACCTATATAGTATATTACCTACCGTGAGAACAGTGATTGATTGCTCTATAAAAGTTGCTATTATTATTATTATGAATATCATAATATATTTCTTACAAACGTTATTGATATTTCGAGGTCAGTTTTCATACGAAATTATACATACAAGGTGATTTTTTAAGCATGCTCGCACGATTTCGGAATAATATTAATTCTTGAAAAAAAAAAATGTTGTATTTTAAGAATGAAACCAGACATTATGAGTGTTTTACGTTAAATTAATCTTCCTGTATATACATAAATAGTTATATGATTATAATATTTGTATCGTTTTTATTTTTCTGCGATACTCTAAATGAACTTTAACAACATTATCTCACATTACTCACATACTGTAATAACATTTGCATTACATCCCGTGTAATAATATTATAAATGTACAAACGTGTATAATTACTTATTTATAAACTACCCACTTATAATTATATGAGTATTAACGTATAATCGACACTTTTCACCTTTAATACATCACATTTCCCATCACATAGCATAAGTAAACAAAATCGTCTTCTCCTCAATTTGATTAACAATTGTCACTGTGTGTAGAGGGTATAGCGAGTTCACGATTCTCCATTCAACTGTTGAACTGACAAACACCTTATACGTCATTACATAAATTTTAGTGTAAACATTGTACGAGTATAGATAAAAAAAATAGTTCATATCAATTTTAAATCCTCTTGTAGGTAGTGTTCAATCTTCTCGGTCTAGAGCTGCGGTCCTCACTAGGATTTTTAAATGACGAGCTGAATATTAGTTTTCAAAATTACTTACATTTTTTTAGCCGCATACATTTTTTTCAATTAAGATAGTAATCATTAATTGATATAAAAAATCTATAACACACCAAAATCTCTTTGTTTCTCAAAAAAGATGCATATTTAAATATTTTTCACACTTTTGAATATATCATTTAATTTTAGTTTAGACCACACAAAATTTGGCAATGGGCTACAGTGTGTACCGCTGATTTACATCTGCAGCTACAGAAATAATTAATATCATCTATTTAGGGACCAAAAATCCTTTTCAGGATAAATTATACTTTAATAAGTAACAACTAATAACTGTATACGCCACAGCAAAATGTAGTATTGTGATATTGATAAATGACAATGTAACAAAAATATCTTAAAAAAAGAATTAACCATATTAGAAAATTAAATATCAATAGCTAAATAACCTCTATGTTCATCATCATAATTAAAAAATATATCAAATAACAAATTATAATATGTATATTGAATACGTATTATGTATTTTGTATAAAAATATGTATAAAAGACAAATTTAATTTAATCTAATAAAAGTTTCAAAAATAATTATCTTATTCATTAACTATTATCACAAAGAAAAAACCATTTGTAAGCTGAGACAAAACTTATATATGAAATAAGAAGTTTACAACTAAATTTATTCAATTTAAGTATATTAAATTATTTAATCTGGATATTCGTCTTAGAATTTCATATTTACAAATAGAATACTTCTCAGATAATCCGGCTGATCAGAGATCACCTTTACTGTATAAAGTAAAATAAATTTTATACCTATACTCGAAGTTTCTCAACTGTGTACTTTCGACGAACCGTTCGATGTTTTCTCCTATAACCACATTAAATATCAATTTTATATTTATATCGCTTGTAAAATATCAAACAAAAATAAAGGTACACTGAAAAAAAATCTAGAAACTTTTGTACTTTTTACTCATACAGGTAGAAGAACACGACTATTGCGCACAGTGTTTCTAGACAGTACCTTTTTCATAACACATTTCAGACGCTAAATCAATTTTATATCTGTGCAATGTTGCCAAATGTTTTATAACTCACTGTATAAGATATAGCTGACAGAACAACACGAATCACAGGAACAACAAACGGTCTTGAACGCCTCTGCAAAATGTACAACAGCCAATCGCATAGTGCTCAAACCCACGCACAAAAACATATTGTAGTGATATCAATATTAATGAAGATCCGATAAGAAACAAAGACGAAAATCTCAAGAGGTTTCTAACAAAAAACTGCTCCATTCGATTTAAAACTTATTATAACCATTACAATAATATTGTATTTTATCAATTTCATCTCGCGAGACTGATTATATTCAGTAGAATTAATTTATTTTTACTCTTAAAACGTGGTCGGATTTTTATTATAAATTTAACGTTAGAGCCTGTTGTTATACTCGATCGCATCATGTATTCGTATTTAGGTATTTTGTTATTCGACGGATTCGATCAGTGGCGTGGCGTCAATGGCCATCAGGTGATAATTTAATATCTATTAACTATTTTAGTAATAACAATATAACAGGTAATTACAAATACACGACAGCGAATGACTTTATCGGGTTATCGGTATTGCGGGGTGGTAAAATATTCGACTAGCCTCTGAAAAATTTCAAGTTCTTACCGTCGTAAACACAATCGAGTTGTCCCGGGCAGGTAAATAGGTAAACTCAATCAAGTTCTACCGTCATATATATATACTTATAAGTTATTTGATATTATTAAGAAATTCTTTCTTTCTTTCTTCATTTATTTTTTCGTCGTCGATATATTATTACGTAATAAACCGGACGGGGTTGTTGAAAACGGTAGTCGGCTCACACGTCGGTGGCCCTATACGGGTCACGAAAGGTAACAGCCCACCTGTTGGCCCCGCCGCCTCCGTCACCGCAGTAGCGCCGAAGCTGCCAAAGATCGTCTCGTACGCGCACAACCCGTAATAATAGTAATAATAATAATACAATAATCATTATCTGCTCGCACGGGGTCCCGTATTTCATATTATACCTGCACATACCTCATAATATCGTACACACAGAAATTATATTATTTATAAAATATTACGTAGATTTTGCGCCGGTAATATAAATTATAATATCTGTAATTATGCATAGGATGCCGGACGTCACTCGTTGTTATAATATTACCTACCTATGTTAATTAATTGGAAAGTCAGTAGACCCAATTCAAAACGTAAAGCGGATGTTTTAGTGCAATTTATTTTAATGAGCAAGTAAAATTATATAGTAATTATATGATTAATGGTTTTCGCTATGATTTACAAAAAAAAAAAAAATAATAAAATAAAAAATTCAATGCCGAGGATTACCCGTCATTGTCACACATTGAACTGCATTACTGGAATTCCATTTTAGCAATAGGTTTACATTATATTTATCAGTTTACGCGAGCCATTGTTGCACGTCGAAAGTGTGAAAATCGTAAAGCTATACATCCAATTTGCTGTGTTTCCATTAATTACACTCATTCGTTCGAAATTTAATACTGATTTCAAAATCATGTTTTTTTTTTTTTTTTTACAAAAATATCTCAATAAGTCACTCTACAAAATGGCTGTTTTCAAATGTCTTAGAAATTTGACAACGACATTTCTTTAATAGGTTTTTGAAATTTGAAAAAGGGCTATTTTACAGAGTGACTAATTGATTATCTTGAAAAAATAAACACGATATTGAAATGTGTAAAATTTTTCGAGCGGATGAGGGCAGCAATTCGTAATTTCAAAGACAGAGTAAATAGCTAACGGTCTTCACACTTTCGACATAACATACGCAACCGTGGCGAGTCCCTAAACCTACGTATAGTGTCAGTATTATATATAGTGCCTATATACATGTGCAATACCAATAATGCAATTCGACGATGGCTTATCCCCGCAGGCTCGACCGACTAACAGCCGATAATCACCGGCGCGCCGATAAATTCATAATTGACCACGTCGAAGACGAGTTAGGCTGCAGGCTGTAGACTTTACGTGTAGGTTTATAGTGCTTAATATTTATATACATCGAGTACACGCGGGGTCGTGCCGTCGCGGAAAACCGACTGCGAAAAACTCGAAAATATTATGAAATTATTATACTCGCCCTCACCCTCCCCCGGGTTATATTATTGTATGATATGTACGATCCGAGACCTCGAGGCGCAAGTGCAAAAGCGCTTGGGCTTAAAACTCGCGTTGTATGACAGCGATACGTAAGAGCCCGACGTCAGAGAGCCGGTTCGCGAATATCATATCATAACGCGCATCGTCCGCGGGACACTCTGACCTAAAATAATATCTTTAAGGCGCATTAAGCGCGCGCGGCCAACAACACAACAACAAAAAATAATAACAAGAGAATGCGCGGTTATCTGTAGTAGTGGCGGTGCGGCCAGTAAAATGACGAACAGCGTCCTCGAGACGATCCGGCCGGACGCCGCCGCACGTTCTGGCCCGAGCGCCGCGAAGAGAGCATTCCTCCGGACGCGCAGAATATTTACGACGCAGACATTTTAATCGCCACAATATCGCGTAGTCGTATTATACTCTGGTCGTGTATATAACACGGGACAATGTGCTTATGACATCGGACGCCATTGTTGTGTACGACCCCGGGCGTCTGCAAATTATATATATATATATATTTTTTTTTATTTGAAGTTAAAGCCTCGATAACAGGACAAAGTTGGCTCGTATTACTATTCGAATTACCAACACTAAATCATCGTACGATTTTATATGTTTCAATAAACAGTACAATTTTTTTTAATGGTGCCCTTGTCGAGGCCAAGTGTGTCGTGAAGGTGCTCGGGTACGTCAAATTTTTGCCGGGCCTCTCGTGTGTCCTCTACATTCTGTGACAGGGGAATGCTCGAGGGGGGTGTAGGGGGTTCATGGACACTTGACAAATTTATAATATGTTCTTACACGTAGTTATGATAATTATTAATAATTGTATTTTTCAATTTTGGATCGGGCAATTTACTATTTTCTTCGTAACAATTGATTAGGTACCATTTATCTCCCCATCAGTCTGTCTTGTTTGATATTGGTGTAGTGACTATAACCACACATAACGTTATAATGTTTAAACAAAGTTTGGTCTACATTCTACATTCCAAGTGTTATACACATTGTTTAACTTACAATTGGAATGTCGCAATATAAAATAACGATTATCAATATCAAACATTATTTTTTTTATTATTTAGGTCAAATCATGATTTAAGTTCGATCAAATGTTTATCACAATGTTTTATTTATAAAATATGAGGAGAGCCTTTATGCCTAGTTCTGAATGATTCATTCGATTTACTTCTTAATCATAAATATTATAAATCACGAAAACAATTTGAACCTGAAAGCTTGTTAGTACACTATACTCACGGAGTCTGTTAAAATCATACAATTTTTATTTTGCAGGTTGGCATTTACTTATTAAATATAAGATAGGGTTTTATATTATTATGATACAGCAAGTGTCTCAGCTCATATTATATTATTACTGTTATTATTGTATATTATCGGGCGGCGGCCGTCTCCGATCGCGTTCAATTACAGTGATAAAAATAATAATTGCAGCGCAAAGACAAAAATATTCTACGACAAAAAAATCCGTCGACTTAAAAAATATTATATAGTGTGTGTTTGAACTGCGCGAGTGTCGAGCCGCGTGAAGTCCACCGCCGCCGCCGTCGTTTTCGCGAGCAGAATTATGCGAAAAATGTGTCGACGGTTACTGCTTCAGCTCTGCGAGTACTAAGTCGTGGACGATACGTTATCGTTATTATTACTATTATTATTATCATCATCATTTTTATTATTATTATTATTATTATTATAGCGAAATATTTCGAAGCGTGCAGTACTTGGACGAGATAATAATATTTGATGCGTATTTTTGCGGAGAAAATTGCTTGTGCGTGTTTCTTCCTCGGCGGTATTAAGTCGCCCGATTATCTTATATATAATATCTAAATGTTCCATCTGAATTTAGGTTGAAAATCATCCTGATAAATATATTAATAAACTCTGCCGCATATACAGGTACCTACTACGCAGTCATAAAAAGGGTTATTTATTTTTATATCGCAATATTTACTACTTTATCCCAGTCTGGGTTCCCGCATAAAAACCTAACTCGTGGTTTTTCCATTTTTTACACCTTCGGGAATTACGTCTTGATTTATTTCCGACAGTGGCCCCCATTACAAGGTTTTAGAATAACAACAACAACAATAATAATAATATTATAAAATTGTATTCAATTTATTATGCACTGTTTGGAGCCAGTTACGTACGATGAAATTTATTATCGAATGAAACCAAAACGGTGTTCGGCAAATTTTGGCGCGAGAGACGATTTTTAAAATATCGCCGTGATCAGCAATTTATGAACGCACTGTATATAATATGATAGCAAACAATGTACAATATTAGAACGTATATCATATATCACTATGAGCACATTTTTATTTCAATATTTCAGTATAGTGAACGTTCGATGTATTGCACAGCAACCGTTTTTCATCAATATAATCGGTATATGCGGTACAACAATGAAAAATGAACATCGTTTCGGTATCGTGCAAATATACATAATTAATAAAAATAGGATTTTTATTGACGAATTACAAAAAAACGACAAAAAAAAATTAATTTAAAAGTATACTCATTCAATATTATGTTGTGTGGGGCACATATGCATAACGAGCAACAACAATACTGCGTGTACTTTATATTAAATTAAAAACCGTAGACAGGTTGAATTTTTTTTTTTTTTGTGAAAACACAAACGATCAAGCGGTTATATTATAATATGTACAGGGTCGTTCGCCGAGCATGCACATCCCCGTTTATTATTCCTTTAATTGTGAATTTATTAAAATAACGCGATTTTGGTTATTTTTAAATAGAATAATATTTATTATGTATTGTATACTTAGGACTATATTTTCAAATTACTTATTTCATATGGGTACCATTTAAGTGATTGCGGGTAGTTTAATTATACTATTTTGTATAAACCACTTAGTAATCATCATAATTAATAATACGGATTAATTGATATAAATGGTATATAATAATTATTACTCTTCGTTATTTACTACGAAATTTAGTGCTTACCGGATGTTGACACCATCACTAAGAGCACAAATATAATTTTTGCAAATAATAACAATTACTAGATTGATTATCGTAGTCGTCCGCGCATACATATAATTAGTAAAATTAAAATACCACGTTACCGACGGCTGGACGATATTATAATATTATATTTTGGGAATCCCTTAAGATAAATCGAAGAGAGCGCAATGAAATTACTCAGGTCAAGCAGAAGAATGGGACTGAGCGTAAACGGAAATGTAACAAAGTACACGAAGGCATCCGAGCAGGAATATGTAAAATATAAAGTCCTAGGACGATGTATACATTCGAAATGGTCGAAAACTTTAAATATTTAGGAGCTGTGCAAGACATTCAGTGCCGGTTAGACGAGGTATCGGTTCATAGTGTTTTGGGATTTCTAACATTTGACTACAGCTACGCACCTACGCCATACTGCAGTGCGGTTTAATATTTCTATTCGATATTTTTTCTAATGTTTGTATTATAATTTCTTATTATGACATAAAATAAAATTACGGCAAACACTTTATTATAATCATGACCGTCCCATATTTTGAGGAACCCGTAAAAATTTTCTCGGCAGTTCGCCGGCCCAATCCCGGGTCTGCAAGAACGGCACGCATGATGAAACATATCGTTGTCGTTGGGTTGATATCGGTATAATTGGTATTCGGTTGTACAACTTGGTATTTTAAGGAAATGCATTAATAAATTAAAATATTTTATAGGTACAATAGCTTCTAGGTTCGGTGGCTGTGGAAAGATTTTTCTCTCTTCGGCTAAGTATGGGCATTCAAGGAGGAGGGGTTTTATGGATATTAAAGATATTATGTTGTAGAATTTGTATGTGTGTGTGTTCTTTTTTCGTCAAGTGTACTTGAGTGATGTTCGTGTGGCCGATTTCAGTTTGTTTATATGTACATAATTTTTTTTTAAATAACCGACTCCACGCACCGTCAAAACACTTATTAGTATTTCGCACACAACTGATAAATTAATGTACATATATTATTATGTGCGTAAGGCGTGTATTAAATTATTATTATTAATTTCGTATTCAACGATGATGTCCACGTGGCCCTTTACGGCGGCGGCGGCAGCGGTTTTCAAGTGCATTTACACACGGCCATAATTATAATTATTGTGTGGATGTAGCGTAATTATTGTACTTTGTATTTTAATATACACTCGCGGTATATTGTGTGTGCACGTTTCGGTATGCGTCATACGAGCATAATATTATATAATACAGCCTATAAAATAATATATGGTGATAAACTGATATACATTTTTCGAATACGCGTTTCGCCGCGGCGACGGGACGAGCAGCGTACGAAACCATTGTCATCATTAAAATATTATATATATATTGTATATGTGTGAACAATAATGTCGTATAATATACTATGGCGAACGACGATTTTGCGCTTGTAATTTATTTCGGTAGAGACAACGCATCACGTCAGATAATATTTTAATAATTATAATTTATGGTTTGCATATATATAATATATACGAATAATAATAAAACCACCATCTTGCTGTGACCTACAATGCCTATAATGCATTATAACGCGGTTTGGCACCACCCCGAATGACCAATGATTTCGTCCGATGCCATTATAAAAATATAGTGTGATTCGGCAAGTATATATAGATGCACTCATCGTAATTTTTATCTAAATTACGAGTTTATAGAGATGACGATTTTTGTAATTGTCAAATTTACTTAATATTTCTAATTTTTTCGATTTTTTTTTGTACCATTAAAGCGTTAATAAGTAATTTTTTTTTCAAATGAGAACCATTTATTTTTACTGTAAATTATTAAGCAGATGGTTTGTTTTCGAAAATGTTCATGTTTCTAAATCACAATTTGAAAGAGTAGTTTCTGAGTTATTAATATAATATGCTAAGGACAAGAGTCCTTAAAATTGGGTTTGTAAAAGTATAAAATAGAATAGATATAATAAGGAACTAGTATTTATTATAATCGGAAATGTTAAAAAATTGTAAGATGTCGTTGAATTAATTACTTACATTATTTTAAAATCATCATAACTTCAAATCATATCTCCCAAACCACCCATAAACGTGCGGACTTATCTAGCCTTAAAAGTTAAATTATACAAAACTACTCGTTTGAATTTCGGTTTAAATACATGATTTTTTTTTTAACGTCATCTGATTAATAATTTATAAGGAAAAAGGAGTGGTTTTTATTTGAAAAAAAAAAGTTGGTATATCGCCACAGGATACTCTCAGGATAAATGGTAGATATAAAAAAAATAGCCATTCGAGAATATGGTTTTTAAGTACATCTACTTAAAAGTTCTGAGAAACCAGAATCTAAATAAATTCATTATTATAGGAAAACACGGGAGTGCGCACACTTGGCGAAACCACCCCTATGTTCGATTATTATACAAATATGAATATATTTTGCACCCGTAATATTTCGTTAGGCGCTCGTCTGCCTAAAAACGTATAAACATATATTATATGTGTGTGAATATTGTCTATTCGGCACTATCGGTGGGGTACAGGTATATATATAATATGGTTTAAGTCGTCTGCCAAAAATATTCCGCACCCACTTACGCGTCGTCAACGGTTGGTCGCGCGTTGGCGTTGGCGTGGGTGTGTTTTTCCGACCTCGTCTGAATTTGCCAAACTCGCACGGGAAACATGTTAATATTAATTTGCCGAACTAAGCCGAAACACAACCACTTCTCTCGCGAGCACACACAACCGCAAGTCTATTTTGTATGCCAGCAAGAAGTCTTTATATACATTACATTATCAAAACTAATGTGGTGAGGGATTATAATTACTGAGCGCGAGATGTATCGTATATATATATATATATATATTATTACGGAGTCTGCGGAGATCTTTGTCCCGGAGGTTACGGGGTGTGTCAATAACTTTATTTCTCGATTCTAAAATCATATGCAAAAGTTTCCGCCGAGGGAATTATTCGCGAAAATGCTAAGCACAATATGCGCGCACACACACGCCGATATGACTATAAAGAGCATCATAATATTTATTTTAACGCTTAATGCGTATTTCAAAACAATGGTATTATACAAATTATAAATTTTATTTTGTACACTTCGATGGAGATATTATAACACGCTGAAATAATATCATTACCATATGATACATTTTATGTTAATGCAAAAACAGCAGTGACGTTTAACAAACGAAAAAAAGAAGTGTAAGTTTCTGGTTGAAATACATGCGCGTATTATTACTATATCGTGTACCTATGTACGCGGTAAACGTAAAATAAATAACAGAAAACGATTTATAAACAAATGACAATGGGCGTGAGTCACAATACAAGTTGCAGCAGTCGTGTCGGCGAGTTCGATAAATGACTTGTAAAATGGTTTACGGGTAGAAAATGTTTATCAACTAATTCAAACGATATTTAAATTTGTTGACGGCGGACAAATAACATTATAATATATATATATATATATAACAGTGTGTCGTTGTATATGTAAACGGTTATTACTTATTTTTTTATATTTGTGTGCAGACTACTTTATCCGCTACGCGCCGCCGTATTGTACGTACAATAATAATATTTTTTTTCCAATGCTCATTTTAACGACCTCAAGGTATTTCGTCAATGCTTATCACAAGTGAGTAGAGTAGGATATCATGTGATCTATCCTTATATTAATTAACTATAAAAATAAGCACGATACACCGGCACTACCCTCTCTCTCTCTCCACGAGGAGACACGTGCGCGGTTTTCACTACCGGTGGAGTGAAGCCCCGTTGGTTGAAAATCGGATGACGCAATCGAACTACAGTACGAGAAAAAGGTGATTTGCGTAGATCACACGAATTTTTGGCACTTTGCTATGAATCGAACAAATGACTGTGCGAGTCGCAGTGAACTGCGTGACCACTGCGCCACTCAGACACCCGTGTATGAAGTACAATATTATTAGTGCAATATTCGCGCATCATCGCAACCATATCGACTTTAATGTATATAATAATAATATGTAAAATCGGAGCGGTGTTTAGAAACAGGGTTATAAAATGTGTTAGCGGATGGAAAAATGTTCGTCCCTTTGTGAAAATAATCGCGCGAAACTGCAGTTAGCAGAACATCATTATTATTATTATTATTATTATTATTTTATTTATGTGGCTGACCGAATGACAAAATGCCGAGCGATATTTCAAAGCTAAAAAACAAAAAAAAAGAACGGTTACACAAAACAAATACGATTAATCGTTTATGCCGCGAAGTATACTAATTAGGACCGCTTAAAAAACTCGATACGACCGATCGCACAAACTGCGTAAGCGCACGCACCGCACGCCGCGGCCTCAGACGGTGGCCATATATATTTTATTATCATACGGCCCCCCTCCCCCGGCTACTACAACGATAATGGTCGTCGGCGCACGGGGCTATTAAATAGACGCAGTGCATGTATTATGGAAAAAAAAACCCTCGTTTTACCTCGCCGTTTTAGAAGACGAAGATTAAATACCGTCGGAAACGGCGAACGACATTTTTAAAAAAAAAAAAAAAATATAAGTACGATGTATTATTATCGCGCTTGGTCGGTCGCCTTCGCGTCTCTTATACCGTCGCCGTTTTGGCGGGGCCCATATGTTCTCTACGCACAGGAGTAGTAGACTTAGGGGTGGGATGACGCCTCAGCCCCTCTCTATCCGACCGCGCTTGAAACGACGCGTCCACTTCGTCATTTTCTCCTGAAGATATCCTACGCCGCCGCCGCCGCTCGAGCCCTTGAGTTGATAAATCGAAAAATAATTTCACCCGCTAAGAATATACATAGTATAGTCAATTTTTTTCGCAGTGTAATCATTTTAGTCTAATGTTATATAGCGTCTTAAATATTTTTCAACTCGATAAAAATATTACTATAAACCGGACTATACTTGTTCAGTTTCCTTAATTATCTCATTAGGTATTCCACAATGTTTGGTTGTACGAGTTTTGTTATAATATTATGTATAAATTATTAGAAACATATTCCATTTAATTAAATTTATTAATATTTTATGTATGGGCGTTGAGAAAACTAACATGACGATGAACAAGGCATGTCCTGGAGAAAACTGAAAACATAATCAATGTCTCTATTAAATTTATATTATTTTGTTTCAAGGATATGGGGTTTTTTTGCTAAAGACAAAATATTTTTATATAGAGTAATATATAATGTTTAAATTTTGGTGGAAAGAAGGTAATTTTATACGCAAATCAAATTAATAATACTAAGGATTATTAATTTAGAGATCATAAGCATTGATGAATGAACACCTCCCACCAACACCAGTTGCGACAACGTAATAAGATTAAAACGTATCAGTGCACGATGAATAAAATTACCATTTAAGTTCACGAACGCTCAAAACAGTATACACGGATCGCCGTGCAGTGTACCCTTTGTCATTTTGTGCGAATTTATGACGTGCACAACATAATACTACAGTGAACAATATAATATTACGTACGTATGAACACTACGATCGTTATGTACGCACAAATAAGTTTATCGGCAGCCAATCGTCGACGGCGGAAAATCCTTCGCATTGAGGTAGACTGTTGAAAAATTGGCGCTCGAGCCGTACATTATAATATTATCACGATGACGTAATATTACGATGCATTATGCATTTATGCGTGTATAGTATATTATTATGTACCACACCGCGGAAAAACGCATCTTAGAGTAAGAGGGGGGGGAAGGAATGCACTCGCGAGTATATCGGCTGACGGTGGCGGGTTCGTTTCCGCGGCGTCACCGCTCTGTGCTAGACGACGAGTCCTCGCGGGTACGAAAGTGCAATAAATTTAAACGCGCGTTTATAATATAATAATAATATACTCGCGTCGGTCTAAACATTGTTACAGGTATTTTATTATAATTTATACATATATGTGTGTACATGATATCGCGCGTAATACCACAGCGCGAGGGGCGGCGTCGAGGTACAAAAATATAATTTACTTAAAAACCTCTCTTGCGCGCGTGCTCAAAATCGATATGGGCAATACGTACCGGTGGGAAAAAAAATATCGGTCGGTATCGTCGTCAGTGTCGTAGTCGTCGTCGTCGTCGGCGTCGTCGTCGTCGATACCCGGCCGCGAGTTTCCGTTTACCGGAACCGGCGCGTGTATACCTATATTATTATATTATATATATATAGGTAGGCGCATCATCATAATACGATATATACGCGTATACATGTATAGAGCGTATATAGGAATAATTTTTTCCTGATTGATGACCTTTGTCGCCGCCGCCGTTGTTGTTGCGCGTCGCTGATAATATACACTGTCGCAAATGATTTCTGTTGAGGGAAATCCATCCCCCGACCACGGGGTTGCCCTACGCCGCCGACTGCAGCTACAGGAGGGTAGTGCGTACGGCGAGCAGGAAGAGGCGTGCGACTGTGTGCGGAAATGGGTTTGGAGGTTTGGGTGGAGGGCGGTTCAGAGTGCCCGAGCGGCAAGAGGGAAATATCGAAGGGTGAGGGGCGGTAGAGGGAGGGTAATTGATCAGACGTCAGGCCCCTTTTACGCTGCATTGTGCGTAACGCCACCGCCGCCGGAATTCTTGGACAAGACAAGATTAATGGTTGTTACACGGCGGCAATGGCAGCGGTAGGAGGGGAAGGGGGTATTAGGTATGTGTGTGTGTGTGTTAATCATATACGCGAACGCTTGTTTCTATACGTATATATAGAAATGGTAAAACGCTCTGTAGGTACTAGGTAGTCATTTGTGTACCTGTGTGGCGCGAAGGGCACACGAGTAAATCGCGCCCACCTCCGCTCCTCAAGAAACTTAATTTCTTACACGATGTAACATTGTGCGTAGGTATATAATAATATGTTATTATAATGAATACGTGCGCATTACGGTGGTGATTCTTTAACGCGAGACGCGCTCGTTTTCCCAGAAGTAGACGTATTTGGAGTTTTTAAACGCCTACATCCGAGGTCACCCTAATTTTATCAACGCCGCGCGATTGTTATCGAGTTATCGCAGATTTATCGAATCGAAATTTTTTAGTACCGAAATTACAAGAAAATGGTCAAAACAAAGTCGTAGAATACAACGCGTTGTATCCACTTCGAATTAAAATTATACTTATAAACAACACGAAAATCGACTCCTCTCGCCCAGAGCAGTATAATATATTAACTATTTGTTGAGATAAATCGCACATTTACTATAATATTATTAAATTATTGTATAGCTGCGCCGCGTCCTCGTTTGACCGAATAAAGCGCCCTGACGCAGCTCCGAGGTCCAAGTTCGCGAGGGATAATACGTCTCTGATGATATTATAGGGGTGTGTGTGTCATAACGATACTGCCATAACATTATGTTTTGTCACGTATATATTATATACTACGTTCATAATAGATTGAACCGTTCAATGTAGACAGAAGTGGGGGAGGGGGCACTTGGAAAGATTAAAATCCCGCGATTGAAGCCGGGCCTCGGGCGACTTAGGCGACTTAGGCGTATATAAAGATTGTGATCACACTACCCCAGGAGAGTATAATGCGAAACGATCGTTTGGAAATATTGTATAACTACGGTTTTCGTTATCGCCGCGGTGTGTCGACCGATTTCCGCAACGAACGAGTGTCGTGGTGGCGGTCATCGTTGTGCGCAAATATTATTTTCATTGTATAAAACAATACACACTATAGGCGCAACAAAACACGCGAGCGGTTTTGCCTGTCCGCCGTCGATGAAAAAACCTGGTAAAAACGACCAGACGTCAGCATACATAAACGATACACTGTTGAAAACTTAAAATTTATCATCTTGATGGGGGTACACTTAATTATTACCGAAATTGCGCAAAAAAAAAATATCTTGATTTAGCATGATCTCGCGAAAAACATGCAAATTAAATGATCAAATAATGACATTTTTATTTTATTTTTCATATTATACAGATAACACAAGGTGGTTTTGCCTTTGAACCAACATATTTTGTAATCTGTTTTCATGACATTTTATCAAAATATAAACTGCATTTGACGTCGGTGCGACGATAGGCGGACGATTGTTCTATCCATTGTGTTTAGCAGAAGCAGACTTCACGTTTTTAATAGTAGACAGATTTGATGATAAATATAGGCATTATGCTGCATTAATATTATTGTACACTAATGTTCATTTAATGTAATCACATCGTAGTCTTCAACAAAAAATATTGAGTACTTCAGAAACAAAGTGTACGGCATTTACGCAGCAGACGTGTAATTATTCAAATAATTTAAAATAATCGGGGACAGTTTTAAAAATGTACAAACGCAATAAGGCATGCGTTGCTTAAAAACATATCAATGGGGTTAAATGAATATTGAGTTTCAACAGTTTCGTTAATTATTCAGAAAGTACCCAATAAAAAATACAATTGATTGTCGTGGTGAAAAACATACCGTTTAAAAAGGCAAGTAAGCTGCAATTAATAAAAAAAAACCCTAATATGTGTTATACTTGAAAATAAATTTAAAAAAATGTTATAAATAAATTCAATTCGTGATAGTTCATAAAAATATAAATACAATTATAAAAACAAAGAGCAATAAATCTATAGTTGAAAAATGGCCGTAAGTGTCAATAAAACAAAAAAATGGATGATAACAAATCTCAAAAATCATACTTAACGTAATAGGTGGCGAGTGTACTTTATCATTAAAGTAGGTCACTGCAGTACCTTTAATGGATGTGTTAAATTTGAATTCAATAACAAGTCGTTGAGTATTGGAAAAACGGTTTTGAACGGAGATAGTCAACCTATATTTCTAACTTTCTAAGGATATTTACTATTTTATACTATTTGCCTGATAGAATTTACTGATTATAATTTATTTTATATCAATAATACAGTGTAGGTATTGGAGATATTTTTGGAGAAAAAAAATCACATATTATATTATTTTTAATAGTTATCATATTATTTAATATATTTTTACTAACCGTTATTAACTTATAAGTCAATAAATAATAAAATATAAATAAATTATTTGTAATTGTGATTGTGATAATAAAGATTATTATTATTATTAATAATAATATCGACGTATCGTGGGTATAGTTTGTAGACTACGGTGTGAATAATTTCGTGGTATAAATAGCTTAAAATTAATCGAAACATTTTGATCATTTTATTGTGAACATTAAATAATAACATACGTAGGTAGTGGCAAAATGCTTGAAGTTCCTACGAATAACATTTTTTTCAAATAATAGCAAAATAGCACAAACCTAATTTGTAAATTAGTCATTATTATACAATTGAATAAACACATTTAAACTTAAATCACTCATAAGAATTCTATGGCTTTACATGCTAAATTTTTTTTTTTTTTTAATAAAAAAATACTTATGAGGAATCTTGTATTACGTTTTCAAGTCTTATTTGTGTTAAAATAAAATTGAAAAACGTTTCTAGGAAATATGAATTTATAAATATTGGGTAAAAAATTCAAATCATTCACAATAGTTCACTTTTGAATTACATCATAAAAAAACAAAGTCGATTACATTAAACACTGGTTTTGCGTAATAATTCCCGTTTTCTTATTTTTTCTTTTCCCGAATATTTTAAAAAGTATTGTGAATTTTTCATTCTTGACCCTCTGAAGAACCAACTAGTTCCAATTAACTGGCTGGCCTCGAGGGAGTTACTCAAAGTGAATGATTGAAGCACCCTTATGAGGCAAAGGATATTTCTTGGAAAGGTTATGACGGAGGATAAAAATGTTAAAAAACACATACATCATCAATATAAAACCAAATACATTTATCGTACCGTTCGGAAAATACAGGGTGATTCACCAAGCATGATCATCTCCAATTTTTCATCTAATAATCATTTTTTTCAAATTTTGATTTTCAGAAGTTTTAAATATATTCATAAACCATATTTTCTATTTAAGGAGTGCCCTGCGGAGATATAAATTTTTGTCTTTCAAATGAGAACAGTAAATTATTAAGTGAAACATTATTCGAATGAATAGTTTTTGAGTTATTTAACTTTATGTATTAAAGATAATAGGTCCATGATAATGGTTTTAGAAGATAAGGGGAATATAGAAATTTGAAAATGTTAGTAATTAATATTTATCTATCAATATTTATAAATTATAAAAATGGTATAAGTATAATCTAAATTCTAGATACAATATTATATATTATATTTTTCATTTTTGTAATACCAGTTTTAAGAAATATTATCCTTAGTATAAACATTTTAAAGATTAAAAAACAACTCGTTTGAATTTTGAATTAAGTGCATCAATAATTTCAAAAAATATATATATATATATATACACCGAATAATTTATAGTAAAAAAAAGCTGAGGTTCTCATTTGAAATAAAAAAAAGTTTGCATCGCCACAAGACACTCCTTAAGTAGTACGAAAAAATTCAAGAATCTGAGAATATGGCCTTAAAGTGTGTATTTAAAAATTTCGAAAACCAGAATTCGAACAAATTCGTTATTGAATGGAAAAATGGGCGTGCGCGTGTTTTGTAAATCGCCCTGTATATGGGGAGAAAAAAAAATCATCGCAATATTTTAAATGGCCATCGTCGGTATTCTGCTGAACAAAGAAAAAAAGAAATCGGTTGGCTTAGTCTTCCATATTTCTTGGCACTTTATGAAAATAACACGCGATTGCCAGCATATTATAAAATATTCTTTTTTTTTTTTTTTATGCCGTTGACAAAAATCGCGTGGCACAATCGCGGGCCCGTCGAAATTTAGTCATTGTGCAGTCTACAGCAGGTACGTTTCCATGCTTTTACCAACCAGAAAGCTAGCATTGTGCAATATTCGCGTACAATGACTGGACGCTGTGGTGGTAGCGAGCGCACAATGACCGCGATTTCATACTTTGTCCGTAATGTTATACCTCGGCTTGTGCGTACATTGTCAAAAGTCGACTGGAACGACTGAGCGGGTGCGAGGGCCATGCACGCGCGTACCACGCGATCGATATGTTTTATCATAATAATAATAATATATAATACTCTGTGTACAAAAAATAATAATGATATATAATATTATATCGTATGTGCATGTATATATGTCGTATAATATAATAATAATAAACGGCAGGGTCGTTCGCTGAGCGTGTGCTCGCCCACATTTTTTTTTTTACTCCTACAACGCTGAATTTATATAGGTTTGTGATTTTCGAAATTTTTATGTAGGTGCTGTATAGGTACACGTCTTATTGACCGTATTTTTAAATACTCAGATTTTTTACACATACGAGTGTCCTACGGTGAGCAACACGAGCTTTTTTTTTTGAAAACCGCCTTTTTTTTTTTTTGGTAAATTCTTAGTGGCCTGATTTTTTTTTTTACCAATCGATACGAACAAGTATACTGACTTTGAGTTATTGAGCGTTATGTACCAAGATAAGTCCACGATAGCATAAGTAATATTAAATGGGAGCTATGATGATTGGAAAATTACAACAATTATTATAATAGTAAAGACAGTATCGTTAAGTATTCGAATACGATTGTATTTAAATGCTTTTTTTGTATTTCAAATACTTTTTTTACAACCTATCGTTGTATTCAGATGGTTAATATCTTCGTACTTAACTAGTTTAAAATTTCCTTCTAAAATAATGTATTAGTATGGTTCTAAACATTTATAATAAGATTTCATCAAATAAGCTGATAATAGAAAAGCTAACCAGGCCGGTCCCGGATCTACTTAATTAAATGCAGGTATGTAGGTAATAATTATTTAATTTAAATATTTATAAATAAGTTTAACTCGTGATTAACGTTCAAATATTTTAATATCAAATTTGTCGAACAAAAAATAAGTATTTGTAAAATTATCTTCAAAAATACTTTTGAAAGAAAGTATTCAAGTATGTATTCTGAATATATTTGAAAAGTATTTTTAAGAAGACCGGTACTATAATATATATTATATTTTAGATATCATGTAAAACCATTATTAAGGATTGTTTTCTTTAGTAGTTAGTACAAAAAGTTTAGTAACTCAAAAACTCTTAGTTCATATTTCGATTTTGATGAGTTAAAACTGTCATAAAAATAATTTACAGTGAAAAGGATGGTTCTCGTTTGAAAGAAATAAAGTTTGTGCCGCCATAGGACAATTCTAAAGTGGTGTGTAAAATTTTAAATATTTGAAAACACGGTCAATGAATATACTTAAAAATTCGAAATATCAGAATGCGAATAAATACTTTACTAAAGGGTAAAAAGGGGAGAGCTGCGTGTTTGGCAAATCACCCCGTATATACGTTTGTATAGGCACATAATAAATATGTAATGCATTATGTATACACGTCGTACTATAAAGCTTTAAAAAATGTGTAATAATATAAATTATGTTTGATATTTATTACAACCAACGACGGCGACGACCATAATATATTATTATAACATTAAACGTTGTTCTGATACACTTGACACAAAAAAAAAAAAATAATGATATTATTGTTATCAGAGATTTCCCCTCCGTCAACATCGATCAGTCTACCCCACATTTGGCCTACATTTCATTATTTTTGTTGATAATAATTCCACAACAGATGTAGTCCGCTCGGGCACAATGTAATTTTATAGTTTTTGTTATAATAAATCATACAATTGGCAAAGGCAAGCATTATAACTAGGTAAAAGTTAATTTTTTTTTATACTCTTTATTCAACTATACTTAGTTAAGTGTTCTAATTAATTTAGTAACTTTACTAATATAAAATAATCCATTGTAACAACTTATCTTTTTCCTGTGCATTTTAAAAACATTACGGCAAGTTAAAATTAAGTCTATATCTGCCTACCTACATAATAATATGACGTACTTATAACTCTGTAGCTAATTAATTAATTTTTGTTTAAACACTGCAGTATAGGTACACATACAATAGTTTTAAATACATACGGACAACGAATTGATTTATAACTGAGATTGGTAATTTTCTCCACATTAATTTTGAATTTATAGAGTTGATTAATAATATTATTCGACTGTCTGTTAACGATTTACTTATTGCTTGACGTTCTTAGCCTTGTAAACCAACTCGGGTTAATTTTTCTCATTAATTAGCCCACGTTTGATGATGTACCAGGCATTGGTACTTGAATGAATAAATGAATATTATTGTCATTTGATGAGCGTTTCAAGCTTTTGAATTATTATTACTGTTTTCAAACACTCGTACGATGTTTTTAATAGTGTACGAAATAAAACCTTTTCCCTAAAGTCCACAGCTGATAATGCGCATACAATGTTATATGTCGTGCGCGCACATACATATCAAGCTCGGTGGTATGATAAACGCAAAGGCACTACATAATCGGTATTCGTATTTTCCTTTTATTTTACAGGTTTTTTGTTTTAATATTTAATGAGCCGCAAAATAAAATTTAATTCATACATTTTAATAAACGTCTTATATTTGGTTACATTCGCCGTTTCCGTTTGCCTGCCCGAACGTAACGCTCTATTGATTTTATGATAATTAGACTAGCTGGTTGCCGTATTTCGCAAAATGTCCATTTATATTATTATAAATATAAACGTACTTACCTACCTGCCTGCCGACATGGGTGGATACATTATATTATTATGATATAGCTGCGGGGTAGGCGGTAATTTCTTTTGACTTAAATAAATCATTTTTTTTTTTTAATTTAAATTTAGTTTTATTAGCATTAAGAGAAAAAAAAATTCAGAACGAGACTCAAACTATTATGTGAACTCGTTTGTACACGACGCACGATACCGGGTTATTATAGATATATACCATATATATTATTTACATTTTTCCGTGGATGCCGATAACACGATGGTTGCACGTGGAAGCAGCTATTGGTTTCACAATGGCGTATATATCTTTTGTATCTACTTATTTATTTATTTATTTGTTTGATTTTTTCCATATACATATCTGGAAACCTTTTAAGCGTTATTTCTGCAGCCGTTCTGTATGGACGTGTCAATATGTTTTTACAGTCAATACCTTTCATCGGCCTTCGTCCCATACCTGACGCACAATATAGTACATATTTTAATATATTATTGGATAGGTACCGTGCACACTCGTCGGAGTTTATTGGACTTGAGCGACGTTCACATAATATTTTGTCGCCAACGAGGACAATACTCGTGTAAATCTCGTAAATAATAATATTATATTGTAAAACAGCGGAAATCACGTTTTGAACTCAAGACACGATGACTTTTTGATCGCGATCTTATCATTGTTAGATTCCCGAAAAAAAAACAATTTTCCCTAGCAATTCGGACTTCGGCAAAACGGGAAACACATTTCCAAGTGTAGGTATGTACCTATACTTTTATTTACCTACCTATCCGGTAAATACCGCAACGATTATTTTCACAATAACAATATGTACAGACATTTTTACCGTTAAAAAATGCAATTATTTTTCGATAAGAAATATTCGTACCGTATACAAATATACGGAATGCAATAATATCGGAGGGTTTCGCTTCGCCAGTCTGTGTGTGTTGCAAATACAGCCGCACGAAATCGATTAAGACTATATATACGTGGAGTATACTGACGTGGGTATAGAAATGTGACCCATCGTAAGGCTCACATCGCGTAGGTAATATCATAATATTATTTTATCGCATCGGCCAATATTATATCGCAGCTCCTGCAGTCATCACTACAATATAAAATAATATGTATTTATTTATTATTATTTTTGTTTTTTTTTTTATCTAATTCGATCGTATATTATACTTTTTTTTTTTTTTATGACAGTTTACAGAGTCGATTTAAAATCCTACGAAATACTTGAAACCGATAGCCTACATGCAGCGTAGTAATATTGTGATCGATGACCGAATGATTCTCTATACAGTGTCAACATATTATTATACGATGAGAATAATACGGTTTTATATCGTACTCGCACCTATATGGTATGACCGTGTACCGCAAAAATACACACTTAATCGTACTTATACTCTATGAATAATATATACCTATTACGTATACGTATACAACTTGGAAAACATTACAAGAAATGACGTGAAATGTATACATATATACCTACCCCGTCGCGAGCAACACACACAGTATCATCATGGCCGTCCTAGACAATAATACAGACCAGACAGATGGAACATTTTTTTATTACTGTGGCGCGCGTGCATAAAAATACGCAATTCGGATGTGAGTATGGAAATTTATTCCATTTTCTATATACCTTTATAGGCATTCTTCTGTGTTTTATACAATCGTCGGACACAAAGGTATATAAACGCGCGTGCAGGTCGAATTTTTTTCACGTTATAAGCTTTGTTGATTACGTTGCAGTCGGTTTTTCTTGTTTGCTTTTCGACGTACATAATACCGTACGTAATATACGGATAGCCACGATAGCTAACCGTATTTCTACCGCCCGACGACTATTGTTTTATTATTAATAGGCATTTGCAAAACGTGATCTGGGACAACCACAACCGTGTTTGGAGAGTTAGAATTATTATTGTAGTTCGTCGTGTTTTTTTATCGACTCGACTCCCTAAAATATTTTTTTTTCTATTCCACGCAAATCTGAATTAGTTGGACCGGATAATTTATAGGCGCAGAGCTAATTTGTGTTAATATTTTTAAAAATCCAATTACTAATTTCCATTATGAATTCAACTTTCGAAATGTTGGGCCAGCTTCAAAGTTTGGGCAAGAGGAGGGCGGTGAATTATATCCACTGCAATAAGTGAGCTCAACTTAACATAAAATGTCGGGTTGACACTTGATAATGATTAAGCTAAGAGATACTCGTAGAGATACATGAAAATATTCTGCCGCCGAGTACAATATTAAAAACATATTCTGTGCGTTGTTATTCGAAAAAAAGCGAAACCCTAAAAATCAGATTTGTTTACATAAATGTAGTGTTTAACCAACACTTCAAATTATAAGACAACATTTATATTGAAAAACAAACAGTGATGAAATATCACGATGAAATGATTTTCTCAGCCGATTCAACTACCTGCGTAATAATAAAATGTACCTATCTCATTATACAATATTTGCAGAAATACCAAAATAATACAAATGGCCATGAATATATCAAATTATATAAATTATATTATCCCATTGAAATATATATAAGTAGATAAAATTTACAGAATAAAAAAAATGATTCGAGCTGAGGATACAAAACCGTGTGAGGGATCACAAATATATTTTATTATATTTATTATATTTTCTCTTCGTTCGCAGAGCTCCAACTGAACTGTTGTTTATAAACGTGTAATTTTATTAAATTATAATTTTCTGATTATGTTGTTCTTAACGGGGTGGTTACTTGTAATATTACACAAGGTCCGCAAATACATGAAAATAAAAAAAAAATTCACAAGTGTAAAACTAAAATGGACCTTCACGTTACTGTTTTCAGAACAATAGTGAAAAATAATCAAAATCGATTTCGTTAAAACCAGGTTTTCGTAAACGTGTCGGTTTCTGATAGTTTTTATCCGTCGTCTGAAAAATTCTGAAAACAACCTCTTTTATGTCAAAGCTTTGTTCAATTTACGATCTTTATAGATACACGAACGACGACGACATTTTGGAACACTCTACAAAAAACACACACACACACCATACAAAAACACATCATCGTTGTAAAACCAATACATTTCTTCGGCTCTTCGCACTGAGCGATAAAAATGTATTTAGGGCGTGACTATATAACATTGGGGATTTTAAGTGAAAAAGGATATTCTGCCGACTTATGCCCTTCCGGGAACACACAATTTGTTAAATGTACCTAATGTATATATTATACTATATATTTATATTTATATGTAATTTGATACAAAAAAATCCATACGACTTCTCATCGATGAGTTGCATTTTTTCTTTGGTACACACGAATTCGCATTATTTGACTTGCGGCGATAAATATGTATAATTTAACTGCGTTTTTCGGGTAAATTATATTGGACGAACGATTATTATAAAAGTATACAGTATACACTATATTATATACGATTTTCCGTTAGAATAATTGTACTATATTTATCGCACTCGACTGCTAAAACATTACAATCAATATAACATTATTATTTCAGTATTACACTGACGAGGATAACATTATTATAATTATTTTTTTTTTTTGTCTCAAAGAGATATAATACAATGCTTTTTGACAGGTTTCAGAATAATATATCAGATAGAAATCGATAACGCGTCCACCGTGATTTCTATATTATATGAAAATGTATTACAAGAGTTGGCATCCCAATAGGTCTGTATATAAATTAGGTTAAAATATTGTAACAATTTAATCCTACGTGGCTGTGACGTAAATAGTTTGAACGTCAAAACTTTGAATACAAACGAATGCAAAAAATTCAATATGAAATCTCTTGTCAATTTAGATGGTATATATAAAAAAAGAAATATTTTCTTGTGGAGAGGGAGAGAGAGGGAAAAGAGTTGAAATAAGATTTGTGTAACGTTAAATTAATATACGGTTGAAAAATAGACGAAAATTTACATTGGAAACATATAACTTGATTATAACAACATTTTTACATATAATATTATACTGTCTAATTCTGTTCATATTATTTTATTTTATACATATATATTTATGGGCGAGCCCTTTTTATAAATACAAACAGACATAAATTACAAACAATTTAAATTGTAGAAATAAAGTACATACATATAGTATAATGATAAGATACAATTTATTATTATTCCAAGAAGAAGGGATCCGAAACATAATATGCATGGTATAGTAATTTTTCGTTTTTCGTATAGGTATAACTTTTATATGACTCGTTTCGTCTTAACTCACGAAAACCGTTTCCAAAAATGTTTAATTTCCGTTTGTCGTTACAGATATATTATATTTTTATCAATTTATACTTTTTGTTAAGTTACCCGACAACTTAAACATTCGTTTATTGTTCAATCGTTTTCAATTAATATAGCGTTTAGGTTAATTATAATTATTATTGTGGAAAACTATCAACACGAAAATGATTCTCCCGCAACTATATAAATTAATAGGTTGTTGCCTATAACCTCTCTTGTTACACAGTCGCAAACAAAGTGCAATGAAAATTTAAAACTTGTAATTTTTTTTTATTTTAACATGACGTTTATGTTATCGTTCACAGACTAAACGTTGCTCGTTTAATTTAAGCGTTTGTATATAATACTATATTATTTTTATATCCATAAACTTTACAGTTTATCCTCATTTCCCAGCTATCGTTTAGAATCGTAAACTTCTGTGTGCCAGCAAACGAAATTCTACAAGTTAATGGTGATTAATGATTCACTTTTCATATATGGTGCACCTTTCAAAACGTAACGGGTTTTTTATGATTTCTTCGCTCGATTTACACTAATGGAAAGGAGAAAGAAAATATAGAAAAACGATCACGGGACCGATCGGTAATAATTGTGTATATTCAAACAAAATGATTAAGTTTTTTGAATAAATGATGCAATGATTGAAATAACCGTGTCCGCGGAATAAGTTGCGTCACCAAAAAGGATGTGATTATAGTTGTACTCGTCTAAAATTAAAGTAATTTTTTAATATAATATACCCTTTCATCCTGCATTAAAAATGATGATATCATGATAATATAATAATAAAATATCTATATTATTATATAATACAGTTTGCAAACAAACATTAAAATTCGTATTATTATCAAAAATAAATTCGTTGAATATCGAAAACACATAAAATATAGAACAAATATATATATTTTAAGTATTTGATTGATATATTCCAAAACATTTTTTTAAAAAAAAAAACTCAATATTAGTATCTTATCTTACTTATTACATCAAAAACTGTTTCAACGTATAATTATAATTTAAAAATAATTGGCTTAATGTCACACAATAAAATTTTGTAGGTATCTATAGATTATTTATCTTTATTTAAAATTGAATACATTCGCGGCGAAGCTATAGTATAACCTATATAGATACCTAACATCTCGGAGGAGACTTTAGTTGGCCTCCGCGATTTTGTTTGGCCTTTCAGAATTCGGGGGTCACGTGACTATTATCACTTAGATGTAAGGATGTACCTTACACTCACTTGCCGGGCCCAGCTGATGACCCATTCAAAACGTTTCAGAAATCATAATTTGTGAACATCACAAATACCCAAGGGTGCACATCTGCCAAAACTTAGGGAGGTGCTAATCATAAAAAAAATTTGTTTTATCAGATGTCATCATGAAATCACGCGAACCAAGAACATTATCCGTAACAAAAAATGGTAAGCCAGAAGATATCGCACAGTAGCCTCTTTTTCACACGAACCGAAACGGTGATAATATGAATAAAATAATGTAATGGCTATAAAGGAAAATGATTTATCTAGGGGGTTGACGTGTCATTCCCTTGCACCCCCTAATGAGCGCCCTTGCGCATGTATTACCTATTCGAAACAAAAACGGAATGAAATTTGTGTATGCTATTTATTTTCTTTTTAACGAAAACGGGTTTTTTATCCATAGCAAAACTCAAGTAAATATCTTAATAAGTAACAAATGTCGCGTAGTTGACGTAAAAATTATTTTAAAATTTCTCAAAATTCAGACCACTAGGTTTTCGCATTGACCAGTTAGAAGGAACGACAAGAGCAAGAATAGATTTTCTATTATATAGTTGACGAGTATGCACCCCGAAGTTGATAATCGCCAGGAGAATAGATGAATCGACGATATCCGGTATATGGTTTATTATTAAAAGAAACGTTTTATTGGTATGTCAGATGCAGTAATTTGCTCGCTCGGACCGAACTGCAGTAGTTATAATACAATATGTGGTATAGAACGTTTTTTTTTCTTCTTTTTCATAAACACTTGTATATAATATACGGAGGACCTATCACCGACACCGAAATAAAATGTTTAGGTTCCACAAACGAGCACAATATAATAGTAATAATAATTATTATTATTATTGCACTCGATATACCCCGGGTACCTAATTTTTATGTACCTAAACGGATAATACACTGTAGACCGTGCACCGCACATAAAGTCGGTCTAAATGTAAATCGTGATTTTTCGCTTTATGAAACGCTCACGGACGGGTTTTTCGCCATTACAACGTTGTTGGCCACACTTTACGCTGCGTTTTTACGACACATAAAATAACGAAAACGACACAGTTCGTATTAAATTGCTTCGCGAAATGGATGTACGCAATTTGCACCAGCGGAGCAATAAGAAATATTGCCCATTTTCACAATAAACTAAATCTGGTGTTTTGTTTTGTCGGCGGCGGTCGGATGCAGTGTTTCATTTATGAATATGTTTAGGGCATTTTATGCTTTTGGCTTTTTATTTAAATTATAAAAGTTATAGGGTTTTCGTGAATATTTCTATTGCAAATTGTTTATTGCTTTATAAACTCGACAAAGGAATTGGGTTCGAATAGCCATTACGGATTGCAAATACAACTTAAAGTCACAAAAAGTTTTATCTAGTTTTGTCCCGCTTATATATTATTATTATTATTATTGTTACTATTATTATATTACTGTACATAAAGTTCTGACTGTAGTTTAATCACATAACGCGAAACAAATTTAATAGCTATATATTATACTCTCGTCAATGGAGTGTCTCTGAATTATTATTTAATGCGTTTTAACAGTAATAATGATTATTATACATTTTATAATCGCGGAGAGGAAATTTCGAAACCGTCATCCTCCATTCGTTACAACAGAAATATATACTGTCATATAATATTAAACCGACAATGGGTTTTTTTTTTGTCTGTGTTCTTTCGATTAATTTATCGTGTACACGAATTATTTTATTTATAATTCATAAAACTCAATATTTACTTGTAATTATTATTATTTTTTTTCGCTACGTCATCATATATTTTAAATTATTCAAATCATAATTAATATGCGAGACTAAGATAAATTCCGGGAGTGTGACATGTTTCGAGCCGTATAATTTATTAATAAATGTAAAAATGAAGCCAGCGCGATAACTATATTGTATGCGCATCAATTTTATGGACATAAAATTATTATTCTCCCGTACATTATAGTTTGCGGAGCAATTTTTGCATTCGCATACGACAAAAACTTGATAAAATATCAATATTCCGGGCAACTATATTAAGTCCCGACAACAGCTGTACAGCTCGCAGCAGACGGCGGCGGTAAACAATAATAATTATTTACCGAATCCCGAAATGTGGCTTGTCAATATAATATAAATAATAAGCGAAAGTTCCGAAGATATATTCCGTATAATAATCAGTGAGAATGGCGTAGGTGGAGATAGGTACGATTTTCCATTCGTTCGCCGCACTCTTTGTAAAGCATTCCGGAGTACCTAATCATAACCGAGAAAAGAACACTCGCAAACAAATTCCAACTTCGTTTTGTCGGTTTTCAATTTGAAAGCCATTAAAAGTTCATCGCGCGCGCGCGCACTTGGTTTTCAGTTGTCTGGCGCGTTCGGAAATCTTGAAAAACCGTCCCATCACGCACGACTGTCATCGGTGGAAAATATTTCATCCGAGGCAGAGGCGCAGCGCAGCAGTATTATTCGAGCCGAGAAAATGAGGTCTGCCGAATGGGGGAAAAAAAAAATAGAAAAAAGAACAACGACGACGACGTCCGCTCGCGCATCAAAGTGAATAGATGAACAAAGATATTTTAAACGTATTTCTCATGACAGCCAGCTGTAGCAGATATACACCGTCGCGATATTTATGGTGCGCGTCTCACGCCGAGTTCCTTCTCGTTATATTCACTTTCGAATACTTTATTGCAAATTCAAACCCACACACCGTACATGTCTATGTGTGTGTACCTAGGTAGTGATTCACCGAAGAGCGCTGCTCATCCCCGTTTTTTACCTTTAATAATGAATTTATTCCGCGAATTTCTGATTTCTTGCGTTTTCGAGAATCGCGTGTTTTCAAAAGTATTTCGCTTTTTTTTTTTTTATACGATTTAAGCGGTGTGTTATTGTGGCAAATCAGATTTATTTTCCACTCGAACGGCAGCCCGCGTCCTTTTTTTGCCATCATAAATTATTAAGGACAATTTTTTGAAAACGTTTATGCATACGCGAGTCGGAAAACTACCGGCCGGCGTTTCGATTATGACGTGTCAAAACTCTCACAAAAATCAAATGACCAATAACTTACAGTAAAAAAGAGTGGTTTTTATATGGGAAAAAAGTTTGTATCGACTTGTGGTGTTATCTTTATGCGGTAAAAACAGATCTAGTTCTTGAAAATATGGTCTAGTCAGTGTTGGCAGTTAAAAAATCAACAGAATAACAACAAATTCATTATTAAAGGATAAAAGAGCGTGCTTGATGTATCACACTGAATATCATGCAATAATATACGTACTCACACTAATCAATTTGTTTCACGTTCATTGGATGTTTATCATCCAAACTTCATTTAATAAATGTTTGTAAGTACACGTATTACATTGTAATTCGAGTTACGACACGCGACCCATCTGAATATTCAAATAGTATGTTTAAAAATATTTGATAAGCATCGGTTTTATTGAAACAAAACTAAGAGCTATAAATTAGTATGATATATACAATAAAGGTACCTATTTTTGTAATATTTATGTGCATGTATATGCGCGGTTGAATGTTGCCATAAACTTGTTCGCAACAACGCAATAAAGTTTAATTTAATAATAATATGTCTTGCTCGAAACCGCACTTAATGTGATTACCTCGATGGAGAAGATAAGCCAGTAAGCTACGGAGTCTTATAGGTACAAAGTCGTATACAATATTATCATATACCAAGAGTAGTTCAAATAATTAGCAATAAATAATTAAATCAGAATAATGTGCCTTTAAACACAAAGGTCTCTCGAGGATAAATAACATAATAATATATTAAAATATTATATCGTTATTCGTATATGATAATATTATGTACGCCAAGAAAAAATATATTATTACTTTGTATCAATGTAACATTTTATTTTTGTATGAGCTGATGTTTAGTTATAGAAAAAAGCAAAACAGATATAAATAATGAATAAAACGGTATTTTTGTCATTAAAACGAATCGTATAATTGGTATATATATATATATATATATATATAAAATATATTTATTTTTTATTACAATCGTCTGTTATAGAACAGTGTAGTATAGTACAGCTAAGTCTCAATAAACAGAAATTAATCACAAACACGTTTTATTGTTACCGCCTTCCCGGGGGAATATAATTTCACACATATTATATACATTTACTATTATTATTATCATCTATCTACTAATAATTAGAATATTAGATAATATTAACTGTAATAGCGGCTGTTAAAACCGCGACTGGTAATTCGGTAGAATAATGCGTTTGCTTTGATAAGGTAATGAACCGTAATAGCATTTAGAGTGAATATTTTAAGACTGGTTTACTGCAAGTTCTAAATTAATTAATCATAATAATTTAAGTATTCGCTTTTAATGTCGGGACTTTGAGAGCATATCTCGCAGCGCAACTATTATTGTATTGTGTAAATTATGAATTCGATTGGTGCAAAGGAAATTGTTTGGTTTATTTTTATTTATTTATTTGTTTGTGATTGATGACGATAATAACACGTTTTAAGCATTTGTAGGAAAATTAAATTCATAACGTTACCATCATGTGTGGTTTAGATGTCAGTACTACTTTAAAAACCACCGAGCCGATGAGAAAAAACATTTTAGTGGGGGAATTTAGTAACGGGGATTTTCGTTGAGCTATTTTATTTTAACGAATTTCTCGAAATCGTCAGATATGGTGTCGAAAACAACTTAAATACATTTGGTTAGTGTTGAGTATTCTTGATAATGTTTCTGGAATCCATTTCGTAGCAGCAAAAGTTTAATGCCACGACTATATTGTCCAAGCGATAATGGCAAATGTCTTGACATGGATACGGTGGTGTAAGGCCTAACGGCTACCAACCAGCCAATGGGCGTTAGTGATGATTTCTCGAGGGTTTATTGATATTGGTGAGATTGAAGTTTGTTAAGATCGGCTATTCATAATAATCACCCCACTTCGTGGATGACTATTATTGCAGTCATTGAAACGACTGCAATGGTTTCGGATCTCCTCGAGGTAAATGATGAATCTGCGGGTGGATTTGTTTTCGTTTGTACCAATCATAAATATTGTTCGTATACTTAATTAGTAGATTAATTAGAATATTTTATTATGCATACAGTATATACCAAAACAATTGTGTTTAAAGTTAGAAGATGTGGATGGATTTTTAAAGAAAAAACTACCTTTACATCTGTTAAGTTATAAGTTATATAAATTATTTAAAAGATTCGGAATTTCTTCCAAGTAGATACCTACCTACAAATGGGTCCAACCTAGTGGAATGATAATCCTACATACCAGTCGGCAAAAAAAGACTATAATATAGATTCGTTATAAATCGTTAACGATACTGTTGAAAGGGAAGTAAAAATTATGGAAGATTTCAATGATAAATGAAAACCAAAAACAATTTTTACTTCAAGTGAGTTACAAAAATGCATATCTATATGACATTGTATATATTTAATTTTAGGTTATTCAAAATTACAGAAAAATGTATCAAAAAAGTACAAGAAAAGTTTTTAGTTCACCATTTAAAGATAAAAGTATTTAGAAATATACCTTAAACTATTTAATTTATTATTACTTAAATACTATTAATATAATATATATTCAAATAAATAACCGTAAAAAAATAAATACATTTTGTCAAATAAATGATTGGTTAGTTTATAACTGGGAGAAAAAACCGATTTACAAAAAATATTGATCAATACATCTTTACGATAAATCTTATTTTTTTCGAATAAAATACAAAAAACCATTACATTACCCTCTTAGGGCACAGGAAGGGAATGAGTAATTATGCCCAAATTTCTTCCATGTAACTTTTATATGGGAGTAAAAAAAAAAAAAAAAAATGGGAGGATGCAGCAATAAAAATTCGAATGTGTGAAATCAATGACCACTCTAGTACATACTATACACGACTACACGAGTACAGCGAGTACAGTGTTCGCCGATGGTGAATATTTGGTGGAATGTTTAGGAGGGGGTTTGGTGAGAAAATACCCACTAAAAATACTTGAGGGGGCATTCAACCTTCGACTTGCTGCCTACATTTTACCTCCAAATATGTATAAACATAAATAATGTAAACAGATAAATAATAAGATAAGTGATAATATGTTTATTTTTATGTTATACGTACCATAAGTCTACTAATATTACAACTGTTGAGTCGGATTACGTCTTCTGGGAGGAGGGGCGGGAGCTTTAAAACATTCCGAAAAGACTTAAGACCTTCCCCACCAGAACCAAAAAAAAAAAATCCTCATATGGCGTACTTATGTATACCCAGCAACTTATTGGAGTGGTGAAACATTTCTTCGGCGGTGTAACGTGATAATTACACGCGTGCAACGTATAGTCGAGACTAATACGGCCGACCGTAGTGCGGATAACTATATACGGTTTTCCTTTTTGTTCTTCTGCGTATAACGTTTGTTGGAAAGCAGCTTAAAGTGAGGTATTAAGGACCCGGCAATAATCACATTTCGTGTTAGAGGTCCTCATCCGGTGCCAAACGCGGTCAAATGGCCTGGGGGACACGTCCGAGTACACAGAATTACGAAATTAAAAATAAATTGATAACGCTGTTAAAAAATATAAAATTATACGATCGGGCGTGTAGCTATGGGCGTTGATTCATCAAGTGCGTCTTATAACTGTTGTGTTGCTTACAACGGTATAACTTCATTACTCCACCACGAAAAAATAATGTTGCGTGTTCTAAACGGATTATATACCCATATGTGTGAAATACTTATAAGAATGTTTAATCAAACAATACAACTATACGCGAAGATAACAACAATAAATATACTATTTAAGAATAAAAGTTACGACGAATAAACACACAACGACTGCTAGTTGTTTTTTATAGAGAAGTCTGAAACTTGGACATTGGCATTATAGACTTCATATTTAATATAGAATTCAAATTATTAGAAAGATTTTAATACATTTTTTATTTTTAAAAATATTATTGCCAACTTTTCTATAAATTGCGCTTCTTAATAGTCGAGTAAATCGATTTATTAAACGGCTCGAGTGTAATGAACAAATGTCACTATCCATCATAAAACTTGTCAACAGAAAACCAACGTTTTTTTTTCTCATTTGAAATGAGTCTTAAAAATATTTGAAGAAAAAAACGTAATTAAAAATAGTCGTCGTGACGATGGGAATTAAAAAAAAAAGTTAAAGGGCAAAAAAGCCATTTAAAAGCTAATGAAAAAAAAATGTCAAGACTCCTGTTCGAAACCATAAGTAAATAAATGCAGCCATTCCCCGTCGACTATTGTTGTACTCTGGGCATGTTTTCACAATTTGACATCGTTTGTCGAAGAAAGTTTAATCAAGAAACTCGCGTGGAAATGTATTTATTTATAAAAACGATAATAACAATTTTAACGTGTCCGGGAACTGCAGTATAGTTTCGCGAGTTGTCTATAAAATATCGATTATGAAAACAAGCATCGGAATCTATATACACATACAACACGATGCGTGTATTCTGTGTACTTACTTATAAATTATATTACGAAAATATACCGATAAAGAGTGTAGTTTACAAATTCGTGGTGTAATATCATTTTATGTATCTATAATATCACTATGGAGAACACCTCATGCATTAATAATTATTACGAAAATACTTAGCAAAAAACGGTTGAATAAAATCGATTTTGTAACAAAATGATAATATTAATAACGTACCCACGCAACCCGCTTGTTCGTGGCCTCGTGGTCAGTTTAATCAAACGCGTTGGCGCGGACACAACGCTCTGTACTACTCCGGTTGAGCTTTTTTTTATTTTTTTTTTTTTATCAAAGATGAATATAACGGCATACGCCATATATTTAACAATATCGAGACGAAAGTCGTGTAGCGCGCTATATACTTAAAAAAAAATCATAAATATCCGCGGAACACCTACACACGAATCGTCGCCACCGGAACGCTTGCGTAGTTGACCGGGAGCGGTGTTTAACTCTGTATAACCGTCTGGACAGGGTATCATATGAGATAATATGCTCATCCCGTAGAACGTACGATACAAATTTACTGCGATATTTTTAATTTTATGGAAATATAGTTTTGAATTTTTAACGCATAAAATTCTACATAAAACACTAACAGTATATTAAATATTTTATAAGATAATGCTCATATTATATATTACAGTCGTACTCAAATAAAGTATTAATCTTAATAACTGCACGTATTATAAGCATTATTATGAGATATTAGATTATTCAACGTCCTTTGGGCGGTCCGATTAAAACTTGTTCGCGGGCCGCATTTTGGAAACCCCTGAATAGACTATTAGCATATTCAGTAGCTAACCTAATAGAGCCGCACGCCATAGCATACCGATTTAAAAATCCATATCATATAATCAATCACTATCAACAAATTATAAATGCAGTTTTATGTCCAGTTATATTACTGATTATGATCGTTCTAATTTTGTCCTCCTAAATCAAATCTCCGGAACACCGTGTACGGCGGCGAAGACGTGAAACCAAAAGTGGAAAAACGCGGGTGCGGATTTTTTTCGATTTCCATTCGGAATCGATATCGAGTATCGCGTTCCGGTAAAACGAATACTATATACACGGTGATCGCGCGCGCGAATCGAATTTCGAGAGAAAATTGCGCGATAGGTGTAATGGTTTATCGGAGCCGTGGCCACCGGCGGCGTGTGGGTCAGTGAGTACATATGAGTGAAGTCAGTGGGTATTACGCTCGAGCATTCACAAGAGCAGTCGAAGTTTTAACTCGTTTCTCGTTTATAAATCGTATTTGGCGAATACGCGAATCAAGTTTGTGCATCGCGCACGGTCCTAAGTGTTTCCATCTACTACGCACACAACGCTTTTAAAAGTGTTGTACCGCGTTAATCAAACAACTTTACTGACCGCACATAATAAAATACCCACGCGTGCTCTGCACGGTGATAAATCGGCCGATCGACTGTTCTTATATAATTTAGGTACCTACTTATATGGATTACTTACCCGCACAGGTCAGCTGGTTGTATTGAAATTCACGAAGATCTCGGAAATTGCAGGCCAGGATATCAGCGGACTAGATATTGATGATTATATAAGGTAGAACATGATGTTCTACGAAAGTAGAAGCAAGGACATATAAAGATGTTCTTCTTAACGGGATGGTGGGGGGGGGGGGTGTGGCAAAGGTAGACTTTAAACAATTGAATTATACGTCTATTGTTATAGTCCAAGGCTTGTTCTATGCTATTTACAATCTAAAAGTTATACAGTTTTTGCGTTTATTGTTAAATAGACATAAAACGTTATACAGTAAAACCTCCTTATAACGGACCTCTTATAAGATGGAAATATCTTTACAACGGAAAATAACAACAGTCCTGTAATAACCCTTATCATGTGTATTTTAGTCTCCATATAACGGAAACTTCATAACGACGAAAAAATCAGTTAGTACAAAGCAATTCCATTATTAGGAGGTTTTACTGTACATGTTTTGCATTTATCGTTATTCAGAATTTAAACGTTTAAGAATTTTTGTGTTTATGATTAAAAGTAAAATCAATTGCAATGAATGGCCCAAATATAGAACATAATAAATTTTTAGACTGATTGCTAAATCACGAGAAGTAAATATTTCTACGAAACCAATATTATGACATGTATGTAAATTAATTTTAAATTATTTCGTTATTGTTATTGTTCGTTTGATGATAATCTATAAATTATATTTTGTGTCTTTTTTAATGATATAATATTTTATATTTTGTTAATCGTTATGTTTTGTAGTATTTAATAATTTTTGTTTACCGATTTCTGTTATAATAATGTTTAAAAATTGCTATAGTTTTTTTGTCATATATAAAGTTTGCAAGTTTATTAGTATAATATAAATCAAATATTTTATAGTTGTAAAACACATTTTTTTAGTGGACGGGTAGAGGCAATTGTCTCCATCGTCCCCCCTCACCATTGTATCCGCCTTTGATAGTACATCATTTTATATTATAACGTCATTAATTCGTTTCATTTCTAAAATATTTTAATAATATGATATCATATTCTGTGTACAATGAATTATGCTCGAGAGCCATTTCACTTATAGCTGTAAAAACCACACAAAGAAGTATGAGAAGATAAGCACCCGAAAACACCGATTATACATTGAAAAAAATAATATTTGACTGAATTAATAGAATTTTTATATTATTTATTTTATTTAATATGTTTTATTTATATAAAATGTTCTCTCATTTTTTTACAATTATATCGATTCCGTATAAATGTCGTCCTCGATCCTTTCATAAAAACAAAATCGTAAGCCAATATAATATAACGACACAATATAATATAACGATACAATATAATGACTATCAATTTCTATTAATATATCATGGGCGACCAATCTTATCGCGGAAAAAACACACGACGTTGGCATAATAGAGGGATTTGAATTTTAAATTACATTTTTACGAACAATTTTTTTTTCACTGAATATTTTTAAAGAAAAGGCTGTGGGTAAATGACAAAGATAATGCATAAATATACTCTAATAACCGAAAACCTTAAAATATATACTGGATATATTCGCATATATATCTTATTCTGGATTCGTTATATTACAAATAGGATTTTAATTTAACCCGGCTACTATATTTGTTTAACTAACCAAAAACATGCTAATGCTTAGAGCTCTTGATAACCCTTTTTTTCAGTCATATTTTCGCAGGTTTATATACCACCCACGGCGGCTAACCCGATGTATAGTGGTACAGATTATTGGAAAACCAAATTTGTGTGTAACACTACGATATGCAAGTATATTGCGCATTTTTAGGAAATTGTCCTATGAATTTTAATCGGGGACCTCCTGATAAATTTGATTTAATTTTTGAATAACAAATGAGTGGTAAATATTCAACGTTTTTGTCACTCATTAGTCTTCCGAAAATGACATGCACTCCGACGAATCATCATTCCGTCGCCATATTGCAGCGCAAACCCTTCGCCGCATTCCATCTCACCTAACCTCGCTTAACCCGCACCGGTTCCCGTGACGCGCGAGCGCATTCAAGCACGCAAACCATGTACTAAAGGTAATCTCTAATCTTGGAGGCGCGTTCCATTTTTCGAACATGCCCACTATAGAAGTATATAGCCCAGTAGTGCTCAACCTTTTACGATCTCCACGGACCGCAAACTCATTTATTTCGGTGAGGCGACGCGACCCCTTGCACAAGTGTATATAAATTATGTACAATATTTTTTCATTTCGGTGTTGATTTATTGGCAACCCCCTTCTAGAATTTCGCTACATCCGGGTCGCTTACCGCTGCGCTGGTATAGACACTCGTTCTTAAACATTCGGTTTAAGTATACAATTTTTGAAACACGCGTATATAATAGAACCGCATAGCCGTGGCGGGGAATAGGACTTATGTTTTGTTTTTTTGGATGAGTGGAAACAAGAGTGATATCTAGCGTCCGTTTTGATTAAGACTGATGTGCCACCAACGGAGCGGGAAAGGATAAAACCAAATGTCTCGGGGTTTTTACGTGCGGCGGCGGGACGACAGGTAATACAACCAATAAACTTGAAAAATGACATCGTTTTCGAAACCACTTTTTGATGATGATGGGACGACTTAACGGTCGGCGGGATTGTTCTGTTTCCACGGCCGGCGCAATTCCGTCGTACGACGTGTAAAACGCATATCGTTCTTTCCGGGAAGATCAAAATATATATACTAACAAATGGTCGCATTTATAAATACCACCGTATCATAGGTACCTAAGTTTATACACACGAACATACACAAACGTGAGACTTATATTTTAATCCGATAAAAGCGCGACACGTAAAACGTGACCTTCCTCCGTAGGGATTTGTCTTATTGTTAAAAAAAAAAAAAAAATACAACGAATACAATCGATGTCTGGTTCTAAAATCAATCGAACTAATTATCAAGTTGATTAGATTGTTCAAAGGGTGGTATATACACGGTATCGCGATACACGACAGTTCAATTACGAGGGACCTATAATATAATGTGTATAACCCACTTTTCAAGCCAATATAAAGTATATATATCTATCTAATAAGACAATTTGATACTTGCAATTCCGCAAGCATTGTAGCTACATAAAACACTATAATTCCTATATACACATATAGACATCGCGAAGCATAGACTTTCCACTACCTCCTCTCACCACTCCCCGCCCCAATCGAATGAATTATTAACTTAAACTGGTGATTTATTAATATATAGCCGTGATTATACTAATCTAAATAATATTATACGACCGGGCGCTCCATATTATAATATAAACCTTTCATTTCTAATCTGTTATTAATATATTATTATAAATATAAGCTACACGTTAAAATGCATTTCAATTATGTAAAATGTCAAATTTGATTTTTCCGCGATTAGCCTATACAGCAGGTGTATTATAATGTATTGCAAATAATATTTACTTGGACATTAAAATAAATTGATTGCAGAGGACTATATCGTTACATTATATTATACCGACAATAAAATGTGTCTAGAAATGCTCATAGCAACGCATTATAATATATTATTTATTAATATGAAAAATTGTTCTGGTTTAATTTTCGATTTCGCTTAAAAAAATAAAAATAAAAAGTTTGCGGAAAATTTCAAAGCGATTCGACATAGTAGAACGTATAGAGACTATAAAAAATATTTTATTTTTTTTGCTTTAATAGGAGTTTAATATATTATGACGTATATATTGGTAGGTGGTACTTATATATAGTGTATAAGAATTTTTCGAAATACATCGAATCTGTAGGACTGAGTATTGAAACCGAGCCAAAATTATTTTCAAATAAATGTGTTAAATGGATCGGCAATTGGAGATGGTTTTTTTTTTATATATATACACATTATCAACGCCGCTGTGTATCGCCGGGGTCGAAAAATTGTATATTACGAAAACTTTTGGTCAACTGACACGTCCTGCATTGTATTAATCGGGAAAACGTCCGCGCCGGATGATGAATGGACGAAACGAACTGCACACAATGGAAATCGCATACAAATAAACCTATCATTTTTCACGCCAACGAAAAATAAAACATCGGCGGCAACAAATTGACAGAGTAGTTAACTATATGTACCTATATTATATTACATTATAGGTACGCTTATACTGTAACAGCAGTGGCGATAAGATCGCTCGCACTTATCACAGGACAGTCGAGAGCCGTTTGGTATAGGAATAACGCGTATTGTCAGGAAGACTTTCGCTTAAATTATTTTGATAACGAGAATAATTGATAAGGTTTTTTTTTTTTTGGCTTCCTATTTTGCACGGTATATTTGCGGGCGGGTTTGCCCTCGCGACCAGTACGGTGGTAGTGATGGCAGTGGAGGCGGCGGCGGGGTTTCGATCCATAAAGTCGGTTCACGTGTATTGTTTGCGTGTTCATAAGTTCGTGTGTGTTTATTTCGCTACCATGGCTATGGTCTTACTCTTGACAAGCACGATCCATATTATAAATTTGTCAAACATATTTCTCTACAATTGCCAATCACTGTTGCTTCGCCACGAACGCGGCTCAACCTTTTTATATTTCGTTATTTTTAATCAAGTCGTTTTCAAAAGGCTTATTTTATCACCTTGCGATTCGACGAAAATAATTTCACAACGAAACTAATTGAATTTTAACTACTTGTTTCAGTCGAATAATTATTCGTCCAAAACATTTATTAAAAATTAAACACATATATTTTGTGTTTTTTTTTTTTTAAACAACTTTTATCAATAAATACAAAAATAACAAAAATATATAAGATCGGATTATTTTAGTATAAACGTACTAGTTGTTTATACACTATTAATATTTTCATTCTTCTGATCATATAACGTCTTATAACAATCATGTTATTTAGTTGTAGTCATTATTATGATTTTTTATTTTAAATGGATAATCAAACGCATTAACTTTGAGATTAAAAGAATGTATGTAACAATTATTCAGCCACTAATTTTATTTGGTATTCAAATTATAACTATTTAATTCACCCATTCCATGTTTTTTTAGATGACGTCTGTTGATTGTAAATGCGTAATGCGTAAATGCATCAAATAAATCGCAAAATCATATAAATCAAATTTAAGATTTTGAAAGGAGCGATAAGTCAATTGGTTTAACATATTTAAGAGGTAATTTATAGAACAGATTTAGAAAATACGTTTTAGTCGATAACAGAGATTCGAAAATATAAAGTATCACTTAACTTTTTTTTATAAAAACTGTAAGTACTTTAGAAGTTTTGCGGTTTAAAACTTTGGATAGTTGTAAATAAATTGAAAAAATATTTAGAAGTGGAAAATATAACTGGTGAAATATTTGGTAAAACTATTTTGAAATAAATTTATCTTGATTTTTTATTTATTTATTTAATATTTAAATTAATATAGGCAATATTTACAATAACATATTTCCATATTACATTGATATCTACTCCCTATAAGCAAAGTTTGTAGCGGAAGCAGAGTCTATTACATAATTATTTACATTTCAGCACGTACCTATTAATAAATATAGTCATAATTTAATTACTAACATAATTATAAAATACAATAACTTATTTTAAAAGACCACAACAGTACATAAGTAGATATACAATTTATAATAATGAGACACTACTCAAATAATCGCATAAACATATTGGTAATCACCAATTTAAATTTCTTTGTATTATCAATTTGTTAAATGTCATCAGGTAGTTAATTGAATAATTTTATACCTTTATTTATATAATGGTTTGCCATCAAAGTTGAATTAGGTTTAAACAATCTTAAATTACCATTATTCTCTCCTCTTGTGTTATATGTATTATGATATTCATAATCAATTTTATTCGTGAACACTTTAATGATTGATAATTTGTTATACAATTGTTCTAATGTTAATATTTTAATTTTAATAAATAAATCATTTGTACTATAATTTTGAGTAATATAATTATTTTTTATTAGTATTCTTATTAGCGCTCTTTGAGTTATCTTTAATGGTTCTAATAAATTCTTATAAGCTGAACCTCGTGTAATCAGACCATACATTAGTACAGATTAAACTAATGCAAAATATATTATTTTTTGATTATAAATGTCTAAAGTGTTCTGTAGCTCTTTAAATATAAAAAAACATTTTCTTAAATTACTACTATTTTAATACGTGGTTTCCATTTTAGGTGCTCATCAAATATTACAACTAAATTTTTGGTTGGACCAATTCTAGATAAATACTTACAATTTGCGTTACATATATCAGTTATATTATTTTTTTTTTACAGTTATTGTTATTGTAATTTAATTATGATTTGTTCTGGTGTGTTAGTATTGGATAAAGCAAATGGATAAAGCAAAGATCAATTTTTTTTTTTATTTAACATTAAACTAATTTTAACATACCAATCATTTACCAATAATAATCCTGAGTTCGCTTTTTTTTCTCACTTCGGTCCAAGTTTCCTCCTCAAAAAATAAAACCATATCATCAGCAAATGCTAGTATATTACCGTTTATAACTAAATTTAGTAAATCATTTACATAAATAGTAAATAATATTGGACCTAATAATGTGCTTATTGTGGTATACAATACTTTACTGAATATGGATCACTTGCAACATCATTAATTCTTGTTGTTTGAGATCTATTTGAGAGATATGATTTAACCCAAAACAAAAATGTGTGGAAACCTAATATTGCTTTTAATTTTTTTAACCCTATCAGTCCTGAATTATGATTGGATAATGATAGCGATTTGTAGTAAAAACTGTTTTTCTTGGAATTTCGGAATTAGAACAACTTTGAAATAAAAAGATTTTTAGTTTCTATCGATTATCAACCAGACTATTAATTTAAGTGAAAATATATTGTCAAATTGTAAGAAGCACTGAGACACAAATTTTTCAATAACTTTAGCTATGACAGATATTAAAGAAATTAGTCTATAATTATGTTAATTTCTCGCATCACCTGCTTTATACATATAGGGCTTATAACAGCTTAGTTTTATATATTTGTGAAAAAATACCATTTAAAAAGCTTAAATAAATTAAATTAGTAAGCGACTTAGCAGCATAATCTGAAATTTGTAATAATAAATTTGAAGAGATAGAATCAAATTTTGAGGATGCACCTTGTTTTAAATTATTAATTATTTGTAATACCTCTTTATGAATACATTTTATATAATTTAATTTATTTTCAATTATATTTTCGCATTTATTTTTTAAAATTTTTTTTCAAATTTTCATCTCGAATTGTCGTTTTATTATCATTTTGAATTCGATTGACTATTTTTTCCCTATGGTTGTAAAATAATTATTAAATATATTGGCACATTTATATGTATCTGTATTCATATTAATCAATTCATTTTCGTGAATTATTTTTGAAATTTAATTTTTATTTTTAACATTCTTATTAATTTTAAAACTTTTTTGAAATAAATTTATCTTGATTATTTTGATATAATTTAGAAAATAATAACCATATACATATACAATAACATATATAATAACCACATACAAAATTATTTTTATTTTTAATTCTATAGTACATGCTTTATAAATGAGTTCAGAGATGATTCTTGTTTTGTCTTAAGATATAAAAAAAAATATAATAAGACATGGCCACTTATAATTTCATCCTTATAATAATGTAGGTAATATTTTTCAATGAAAATAATAATTTAAAAAAAAATAAAAGAGAGATATTGAATATAGCAATAAATTTAATAATTAATAATATATAATAATAATAGTTGTTAAAATATTTATTCATTATTATATATTTTATCATTATAAATGATTTATGATTTTTCGAAGATAATATTATTTTTAAGATTATATGTAGTCAATTATAATTATTTTAAAATACATTTTTTAAATAATCCTAATTATATTTTATAAACTGTATAAGACATTATTTGAAGACGGCGATTTTTTCAAAAGTTATTATATACACAATAAGTTTATTAAACTTAATTAAAGTATCACGTAAATAAAAAATAATAATAATATAAATTAATTTAAATGAGCAAGGTTTTCTGGCAAAATTAAAGTAGATTCGTTTAGTAACCAAAAACGTCAACGCCTACAACAGTACCTAAGAAATAAATGTTAAGTAGTTTAATTGGTTGTAGACTAAATGACACTTAAATGAACCGTCTTATTCTCTTATCTTTTTATATATAAAGAAACTCATTTTTAAGTAGAAAAAACCCCGGTTTATATAATTAAATATAATCGTTTCTTTTTATTTTTTAATGAAGTTTATCTATAATTTATAAGATTAATTAAGCAAGTATGAAAAAAGAATAACTCTGAATTACCCGATATTATTACATTATACTCTTTTGACAACAAATTATTATAACAAGTATCGTTTAAGACGGCTCGATAACAGTAATATGAAATGTAACAACCCTGCCTGTTTAATTGTATTCCCGCAGTGTCGATCGAATATAATATTATGATTATGACACATAAAAATTGTATACAAGCACAATCGCCAAAAAATATAATTTTCTGATCACAAATAATTTTTCTATTGGATTTCGACAAGACGAAACGTACCATCAAATCGTCCGGTACTCTACTATAATAGGCATCACATCATGTTTTTATCATAATATTATCTACTCGTATGTTAGTTGTACGCGTTTATCGTATTTCATGAGTAGTAAGTCGTAAGCATACCTACGATAACTTGCACAAGACAATAATATTTATTATATCACATAATTATTAATTATTTTACAGTCAAATAACGGTCATACGAAACCACACACCCGAATAGGAGTACTCAAGTGGGGGGGGGGGTGAACTTGAGGCCTGTGCCTCTTCTCCAGAACAATTTTACAATTATTGTAGTCTGTCTAAATTAAAAAATCTTATAAATAAATAATATACCACAATAAAAATATGTGTTGTCGTTTGATAGAAAATAAATAAATAATAATTATCAGTGTTACCGCTTGGATTTTGTTTGTGTTCAGCCGAGTTGCATAAATATTATATTAAGACAACAAATAATTATTTCGTTCAGAAAAATGATGAAAGACTTCACAACTCATTTTCTTCAGAACTTTTTCTTAACTTCTAAATGTAATACTTGGCATCCCTTATATTATCCACAACACCTGCTATTATATCACTACTACAGTGAACTAAGATCGATTTGTATCACTCAGTTATTTTCAACATTGAAGGTGATACATTTAATAAAGTAAACCGACTAGGTGTTTTAGAAATATATAAACCAAACACGGTTCGTTTATTAATTTACTATCGTAAATAAAACATCGATGTGTACACGAGTTGACTACGGTTGTCTCAAACTCTCAGGACGAATGTTCGATTTTCTTTTTTATTATTCCTATTTTGGAAATGCAATGTATTGTAATATTATCATTATACGTATTATGATGTATAATTATCATCGGAGCGTCAAGATAAATTTCCCGGAGTAGGGTCCTCCGACATTATATTTGATCGTCCTATATTGCAGTCCTGATTACTCAGATAATATATAACTCGGTGCCCAGTGATGTGGCCAATATTTCACTCGTTACTCTTATTCGAAATATACATTTCCCACTGTCTTCGATATTATAATATGAATACGATGCAACTAAAACTAAAAATATATACCGCGTTTAATTTAAACCCGTCGAATGGTGCAGATAATTTATGAGAGCCGTTGTTAAACCTTTGTCAATTTGTGTTTTGAAACGTATGATATTTTTAAGAACATTCGCAAACCTGCAAGCTGAGTTTCTCTCGCCGAGGCCCAGCGATCTTTCGATATCAAATATCGAACGAAATAATTATAAATTATGATTCGCACACGCGCGCCTCTACTACACCGTGCGACGGACGTCCGATCTGCAGAAACGCCCCGTCGAGCAGCTGCCCGGAATTCTGATGCATTCTATTAGATATAATTCTACTTAAATTATGTATATTTATAATATTATAATATATGCATAATACGTAGTGGGCCCGACGACGACGGTATAATGGCATACGACGCCGCCGCCGCCGCCGAGACAGTGCGTGGTCGTCCGCGACGACTACACGAAATTATTATTATTTACTATGCTATATAGTCGTGACGCTTTGCATGCGCCTGTATCGCTCGACAAACGCTCACCGAGGGACCGCTAACTAAGTCTGGCGGTAGCTGGACCGTGAGATAATAATATATTTTCAATACAATTTTATTACGTTATACGCACAATAATTACAAACGGACCGAATATGGCAACACCGATATATAGTGATGTATATATATACCTACATCTATGCGTCCACAGCTGCTGAGTACACGCCGAGGACCTTCGTCCTTCGGTCTCGGGTGTCAGGATCGCGACGCAAAGTCGCACAGAGGGTGAATAAGTCGCAGTTTTTACACCGCAGACTTATTATAATTCGACACATTATAACCACGACGTCGTATTATATTATTACGCTATTTGAAGCACCCATACGCGTCATTGTTATTATTATTATTATTATTATTATTACTGTGCGCTAATAGCATTTTAACACCGTAATAATATACCCATCGTGTGTTATGAGAAGTATACGCGGTATGCCGTGGTATATATATTATGGTTCTTAACGACGCCGAAAGTATGTTTTCGCGTAGGCGTATTATATGTAGGTACATGTATTGTGCTTATACTATAGAGTGGACTCTGTCTGCCGGGGTTTAGTGCAAGTGTATATATATATATTGTTAGAAATAATATATATATATATATATATATATATACTAGATTTATGGTGAAAAGGTAGATGGATGTCCAGACGCACTTAAGGCCTCTTGCGCGGCGCTGACCTACACGCGATAAAAACCGTAAAAACTTTTCAGTGGCAGGCATGAAGTGTGTGTGTGTGTGTGTGTGTATGTGCATGTTCTTACGAGAGTATTACGTCCTTTACGCCAATACAATTTAGCAGGTCCTACACTTAAGTTTATGACGTCAGCGCCAGATGTCATATCCACACGCATGCATACGTGTGAGTAAATACATTCATACATACATACACGATAAATATATATATATATATATATATATATATAGTATACACATACACAGAGAAACGTAAGTAACCAGATACGCGATACATATGTTATTATACGTACTCGAACGTACGACATTGTGCGTTCGATATACCGCACGAAAACCGTGATTTAATTAAATCCGGATGACAGGTAATGAAGATGTTCGGCGTTATCGAGCGTACGATAACCAACATCAAACACGATATACCGTCATGGCGACGTGTAAATGCCTGTGCAGAATTAATTGAAAAAATATAAATCGTGAGTTTATGCGAGTTTCCACATCAAACATTTTCCAAACACAACTACAAGTACGAGGTTAAATAATAATTGTAACATTTTTTTCTATACAGAAAATTAGATGCTTATAGAATATTTTCTTAATACACGTGGGAAATACGATACATATATTATACACACTTACTGAGAAAAAGATTCATAATTTTCCGTGATCTGCTCACGCGTGGTTATCCGCTTGTTATTATTTCAAAATTAACATGGTGGCTTGGCGCGCGTTGATTGTTACCAATCGACTGAGACTAGGCAACGCCCGCTACTACTAATTCCCGGATGGGTGACAATACGAGTTTTGTAGTAGTAAAAACCTTGCAACACATACACACATGTGTTAAAAAAAACCCTATAGTACCCTCCCCCACAGTTCCACGGACTAATAACCTTAGCTATCAAAGCCTTAACCCCCTTGACCCCCCCCCAAAAAAAAAAAATATATATATATATAACATACCTATAATTTGAGTGTATCGACACATATTGGACTTAGACCTCGAGACAAGTCCGGTACGTAACTATTATAAGCACATCTATGTACCTAGGTAACAAAGTTTTCTTCATGAAAACCTTGAATATAGATCTCTTATGATATATGCGCAATAATGTAATAAAGTTTATTTCGTGACAAAACGTTTTTCGTTGTATCCGAGCATTTCAAAATGCCATATTAACCCCTACCCCTCCGAGTACCACCTGTGCCCCTCCACAAGTGCATTATGACGAGACGGCGAAGTAGGTAACAATATTATATTAATATATATCACGATGGCGGGCACTTACTAGTGTCACGGTGTGCCTGAACCGCATCATCTGTTCAGGCCGATGGTTTTGCTGTTTCATTATTCTGGACATGCGTTCGATGCGCTGTTGACTGGTCATTTCGGCTGTCCTGTGTTGCATCGGCGGTTTGCCGAGTTCGGAGGCGTACCGGCGCGTCTGCTGCTGTTGCTGCTGCTGCTGCTGCATCTGTTGATGGCTGTGCTGCTGCAGCTGCAGTTGCTGTTGCGCTTGTTGCAGCTGCATCTGCTGCTGCTGCTGCTGCAAGTCGATCCGGGACCGGTGGTGGTAGGGCCCGGAAGCCGCGACCTCCGCCACCGACTCTTCGGACGCGGCGCCGTGGTGCTGCCGGCAGAACACGGTGGACAGAGGCACGGCCCGGGCCACCAGGTTCTCAGCCGAGCCCACGGACGAGTCGTCGTAAAACCGTTTCAGGTTCATCAGGTCGCCGAAACTGCCGGTCGAACCTTGGGCACACAACACACAAAACCCGATCCGTAGTTTTTCATATACACTTGCGGCGGCGGCCACGACATAATAGCACGTCGTGACGACGTTCCGCCGCAAGACTATCACGGCCGCAACGGCTTTTGCGCCTTTTTTTAAACATTTTTCGGGACTTTTGCGAACTGGGTGTGAAATTCCGTTCGACTCCGAGTTCATCACTTTTATCGAGCTTAAACTTGTCCCGCGCGTGTTCGTTTTTATCCGAAGTTCGACGGAAAGATATTATAACATCGGATAAAAGGTTACGCGACCGAGGCGAATCTTGCGTGTGTAATTGAGAAAAAATAATTCGCTAATTAAACTTTTGATTTTTATTTATTATTGTTATTATTTAAAAAAAAAAAAAAAAACGGTTTTTTTGTCTTGTGCTTAGTATCACTGCTACTATATATTTTATTATTATACCTACGCACTACACTTATTCCCTTTGAACGCGAATTACGGTATAATATATTTATTGTTGAACAGCTGCCGCGTCGGAAAATGGTGAAGCGTTGTTCTTTTGCACGAGCGTCGTATACATGTGCACGTATACGTATATGTTCATCTACTTTACTCAGCGACGTGGATTTAACTCGAAACGAGGCGTGACGAACGCTTCTGGGAAGTTTTATGCAGAAAACGCAATCAATAACGGGAAAACTCAAAGCCGGCAGATCTGTTCTCTCGCACGGCATCCGATGGAAATCCCAACTTGAATTCAATATTGTTGTGTATGCGCCTAAACGAAAATTTCAAGGACGGTTCGATTACACGAAAACTGTATAATAGGTGTACCTACGACATATGTTTAGCGACTGACTGTGATGGGAAAAGTTTTGAAAGAGTACAAAGCACACATAACATAGTAACTTATATTTTATACTGATCATCACATACCTAATAATCAAATCCGTTTGTAAGAAATGTATCGTCGTGTTCGTAAACCGCTCAAATTTAGTTGATAAAAAATAATATATTTGATTTCGACGCGACGGATATGACAAAATACGATTTAAGGAAATTGTTTTTGACTTTTGTCTCGTCAACTTTCCACTATGTCAGTCGTTTTACAGTTTTTCTAAATTTCTATACATATCTAACGTTGTTGTACAGTCGATTTTATGGATAATGTAAATTACATTTATACGGTCGTGTGCATTTCTTGAACGGATAAATTTATCAACGGACCAGTTAAATAATGTATTATTACGGGGCACTGTAGCAGACTCATCGATTCTTAATTGAAGTGTGCCCTCGCACCGTAATACGCAGTAATTTATAAATTTGTTTGAAAAGCCAACGGCGTTATTGAAAGTGAATATAAATTAATCCTATGCGCGCAGTGTACGTCCAAAAGTTATTGAGGACGAACAAAGTTTGAGTGCGAGCCAAGTTCTAACCGACGCGACCTACAATTCCTCAAGCGCATGTGCTCTCAGGATCCAGACATATCCGTTACGCATACATATATGTATAATATTAATAATATAAACCCTACGGGCCCGCGTTTCCGAGAAATCCGTCACTCGAACGTCGCCAACTGCTTTAACGGCCGGATAACCGGATGACCGCACGATATTGCTGAGGGCGGGGCCGATTGAAAAGCGACCCCTCCGAGTTGGTCAGGCGTCCACGGAGTCGACCGGAACGACACACATGCAGCGGCCGCGCGGGTTCGGGTCAGAACACAACGGTAAAACTATTTGGTACGCGACGGTGTGTAGTACCTGCCAGCGAGTCCGATCTCTTCAGGTCCGTCAGACTCGAGCCCCGCCTCATCCTGTTCCTGGGCACGGAGACGGGCGGTCTGTCGGCCACCGGGGCGCTGGCCGGCGACCTTTCCGGGTTGCCGGTCTTGGCCAACGACGACGAGTCCGACTTGGATATGGTGCGCCGGGTGCCGACGATCATCGGGAACACGGACGTCAGCTTGATCCGCCTGTTGGACAAGAACCCTCCGCCGCCACAGCTTCCCGGACCGGTTCCGCCGCCCGCCGGCGAGTCCATGGCCGGATCGTCGTCGAAACCCGCGTACGCCCGTCGGCACGGCGACCGTCGATTGTGTTCACTGCGAAAGCTGCGCTCCTCGCGAGCGCGCACACACGTCACACGTCACACTCCAATCGCGAAACGATGTCATATGTCGCCCGCAGTCGCAGCCGCAGTCGCAGAGCTGGTGGCGTGGCGGCGGCGGAGGTGGTAGTGGCGGTCATGGTGGCCGTGGTCGTCCGGCAGTCACAGTAGTGCCACTATACTGTACTCGGGTTTGGCGTGTGTGCGTGTGTATAATATTATGTGCATTGGCGGGGAGAGAGGAAAAACAAAAAAAAAACCGAAAAAACATACGCACGAAAACGCCGGACGGTGGGAGGTCGGCTATCGCACGCTGTGCCGGCGGACATGGCCTTTCAATTATCTCGTGTATACCGCATGCTGCGGATGATAACGCCTCCAAGGTCTACGCTTTTAGCGGGACCCCGTTTAAATCAATTAAACGACGAAAATATATAAAAAAAAAAAAACCCCCTAATTTGTCGACGCCGTTCGGCGAGTCTCGTACGCGAATTCGCGTGTTTTCGCCCATATTATGTGTACGCACACGTAATGACACAATATAGTAACAACGTCGTGCAGGCGCATTGTCGTCGTATATATCTTAAAACGTCGTAGCAATATTTATTGTGCGCGCGACGAGCATTATTTGTAGGCGCCGCGAGTTCGGATCGGTTCGCCGTGCGACACGGGGTCGTAATATTATACACAACACTGTATATTATAACCGCCGTGCGCGGGATAGTACGCTATCCGAGTACATAATAATATCATGCGGTCGGCTCCGCAACGTTTTTTTTTTTTGTTTTCCGGTATCATTTGCTGCGGACATTCCCGAATACTGGCTGCAGCGTTGTGGGGCGGGGGGGGGAAGGTTTCCGGAGTCCCGCGTGCCAGCGACCGATGCGAAGAATCCTCCGCCGACACCGAGATGGCGGACGTTAACCCTTCAGACGCATCACGATACAGACAACGGCCAGTCGACGAAAAGCACAAATAAACATTTGTAACGACTAACCGCGCCGACGGCCGTGAACGTTCAAACGCCATAATTCCGCGAGATACGGTCAAATATCAAATCGGCTATAATTATATTCTAATGCGCCCGCTCTCTGCGGCCAATTAGAAACTCATACAAAAGTCGTTTGAAATGTCTCGTTATCAACAATACGCGAATCAGTTATGATTTATACCCGTAGAAAAATCCGCTTAAATAATACGTATTGTATATTTTAAAAACACGGAGTGGTATAAGATATTCCTTTTAGTCGGAAAAAACTGATTGTATAAAATCAAAAAAACCCATAACATTAATTTTATTATTCTAACATACGTACTTCAAACAAGCTGATCTTAGATCGAGACTTTTTTTTTTTTTGTATAAATATGTTTATTTTTATAAATTTATATTTTTAATAAAAAATAATTGTTTTGCGTATTAGTTTATGTAGAACGTGCTGATACACATTATAATTTTTAAACGCAAAAATGTATATTACCAATGCATATTGCGCCTATATCGATAACGAAACACGCAGTTTTCAAAAAAAAAAAAATGTAGATAAAAACAAAATAACGCACACCGTTCCAATAATATTGTGTTAACAAATAATACCGAAATCCTAGGCTGCAGATGGAAACGCCCGAAACCCACCTGATTAATTTTTTAACAGAAACACGGAACATTTCGAACATTAGGTTTCGTCATTAATTCGTCCATTATTTTTTATCGCATTTTATTTTGATAGACTATTTATTTTTTTTTAATCGTTCGCTAGTATAAGGTTATTACTACTGCGCCCGCGTCAGACGACCGTCTAAAAACCTATCGAATAATATAAAAGTCGGGGAGAAACAAGTGAATACGTCCGACGAAAATGCCACGCCGGACAGATGTTCAAAAACTACACACGGTTCCACTTCCGACGAATAGAAAACGCTCGTTAAACGGTAATCACAATACGCCAACCGAACACAATAACCGAGTGACAACCGGTATTAATTATAATAATACGTTTTCGGACAATCGCGTCCAACAATGGGTGCCGTTTAATATTTCGGGCCGCGGGACAAAGCGATCGTCGGACCGGCGAAATGTTTTGTTTTCGTTTGTGGATGTGGCAATCGTTCGGATAAAATAATATTGTTATTACGCTTAATTAATGTTATAATCAAACGTCCAGACGTTTTCGTGGAAATCGTGACGTTATTCGCGGAATAGTCGTCGCGGGGACGGTCGAGGACAAAAACTCGGAAACGAGCTCAACGGACGGGCCGCGATGATCGCGATTGAAACCGTCCGATGTTGATTTCAAAACCACTCGGTCCGGGGGTACACCCGTTTGAGGTTTATTTCTGAAAAACTGTACGCGCGGTGAAAAACGAGCGGATTTCGCCGAGGAATCCCATTTCGGGAAAACATACCTCGCCCAAATCTTTCTTTTTTTTTTTATTGTTAATATTATCTACTTTATCTAACGTTATAAAAGTGTAAAAAAATATTCCTATTACCCCGTGGCTTTCAGGTACCGCGCTGCCCGTAAATATTTTTATAGCGTCTTTTTTTCTCGAATTTTACACGCCCGTTTATACGCGTTCACTCTTCGTATAAATCTAAGCTTATTGAGCATTTTTTTTTTTTTTCGCGCGTATATTATACAACAGTATTGTACATTTTTTTAATATAAATAAAAAAAAAAAGTTTTGTTTTAATAAGTACACGTGCCCAATTAAATAAACCAATAAGGAAAAATTGAACATTTGACTTCAGGCATAATAATTAGAGACCCCGCTAGAAAAACCTAAGCACAGTAAATAACTATAATTTCTAATACATATATTTATCTTGTCTTCCATGATACTGACTACAAGGCGCAAGTCGATTCAATTTAATTGCCAACAATTTTTCGAGCTCATCCATCATCACGAGTTATTATTATTATTTTTTTTTTTTTTTTATCACTTTGAAAACCAATATTGAACTTAAAAGTAATTATAGCGTGGTCAAATCGTATTTTGCGAACCATTTGATATTTTTTTATCAAAAAACCGCAAAACTTTCAACATTAGTACAAATACAAATTGTCGTGTGCGTTATTATCACTGTCATTAGATTAAAATTAAATAAAAATAATTAACAATGTTCTATAATATTATATGACTTCGATTTCACAATTTCTTTTATTATTCGAAAATTGCTATTTGAACAAAATGTTATTTTGCATTGAACGCGGCGTGGTGTGTCTTGACATAATTGTATTCACAATATCATTAGACCTGGAGTAATCGATTACTATACCCTAAACGAGGTGGTGCAGTATTTCGTACGGCTTCAAACGGAAATTACAAAAATCATAATCATGAACGCACTGATCACTCGAGATCGGTAAAAATACAATAATAATAATGAAGACGAGTCGTAGTTAATCGTGTATAATTAAAACCAGCCTCTCAATGATAGTCCATGACTCGTATGACATTAACATATAGTAGAGCTGGCGGTATTTTCGGTATACCGGTAATTACCAAAAATACCGTATAACCTACATTTATTATTTTTATATAATCGTAATACATTATAAAATATTATAATTTTCGTTAGGTCGGTACCGGTCTCTCTGACGAGTTTGACGTATTGGATTTGGAAAAATCTGGTTTTGGTGTAGTGTATAAAACTTAAGAGCACACATGGAAAATAATCCATAGTCCTATTTAGTAAATTGTATGCTGGTCCACAACTTTACTGTAAAGAGGTTAAAAACCTATAGAATACTAGACCTGATTATAAGAAGTAGAACGTTTATTATTTTCATAGAAACGATTTCCAAACAACAATGAATAATCACAAACATGATTTTTAAAATAGATGTTTGAGTTAAATTTTCCTAGATTAGAAATTTGAAAACACTTATAGATTCAACGAGATCCGGTAATTACCGAAATACGGTATTTTCGGTAAAACCGTAGACACCGCGGTGGTAAACAAATACCGGATACCCGTTTAACGTTTTATATACCGGCAGCACTAACCTTTGGTGTTATTATTTTTCTATTGTCACCCAGCCAAATGTCGAACACCACTTCCTAAAAGATACTGTACAGACCAGCTGGTGCAGTGTAAACATAATATAATAATAATACGTACCTGCCTAATATAATAATCATACCATCACGTCTCTCTCTCTCTCTCTCTCTCTCTCTCTCTATATATATATATATATATATTACGTATTCACAAGTAGGGCCGTCGTCGAGTGTATAGACACTACTTATATAATATAATGGTGTTATTATAAATTGGTAACCACACTCGACGGTATATTATATAATATTGGCTCATAAATTATTACGGCCTGTACAACTACACGTCAGGCGTGTAACGATATTATTACAACACGACGACGACGACGACGACAATAATACGAACATTATGTAGGTATACCGGCCGTATTATTATTATTATTTGTTTAACGTATTGTCGTGTGCGCGTATTTAAAACACAAGGATGGTCAGAACCGACGCATTGTAACCAAACACGGTTAAGGTCAACCACGCGTCTAGCCCGCATTTCCATTACACATTTCAGCGCTCGCTCGCACACACACGTACGCCGGTGGTCGTGCCCCGTACAATAATTGCCGTCGTCCGTAGTTCTGCACGCGTAATAATAATATTACAATATTATCATTGTTTATATACGCCGCCGCCACTGTTGGCCCCCTCGTATTTCGCTTTTTTTTTTTTTTTTTGTTTCGTTCGTTTGTTTTTTTGTTGATGTTTTTTTTTTTTTATCGCCGTTTCAAACGACCGAATTCGGGATACGCGGTAAACTACGTGATATTTAAATGATATTACGGTAATATATACGCACCGAGTCGTCGCGCGCAGAAAAATTTAACGATAGTTATTGTGTTTTAACAATAATATTATCGGCCGTCACAGTATTGTTACGCAACGCGTTGACGTAATTTTCGTTTTCCAGCGATACCGTTTTGACGCCACGCTCGAATTTTAATTCGAAAATTTTCCAAAACGACGTCGTCGCCCGGTGTCGCGGCGGCGGCCGGCGCGTAATAATATTTAATAATATACACACGCATATATAATAAATAGCGACGCGTGTGCTGGAAAACGTTCAATTTTCCCTGCCCAAATGGGTCAAGTGCTCAAAATGATTTCCGGATGGTTAAACGCATTTGTCCGCGCGCCGCCCGTGCCGCCACCGAACTGCCGTCGAAACGAAACGAATTGTGCGCGCGACTAAATTTCAACGGAATCGATCTCTCCTCAAACATAAATCTGAAAAATGTAATCTCGTAGTGGTTTTCGTCTGGCGTGAGGTTCGCGACGAGCACATTATTATTATTATTATTATTCACGTTTGACCGAGACGGCGACGCGCCCTTGGAAAATATTCCGTCGACTCATCGGTACGATAAAATATTTTAAGCCCGAAGAGTAATATCCAAATGCAATTTGTATTATTCGTTATCAGGGTACGCATACCGCGAACTCTGGACTTCATAAAGGGAGGGGGGCACCGTTGGGCAATTGCCTAGGAGCGGCATACTTAGGGGACGAAAAAATATGAAATGAACAAAAAATTCAATTTTTCTTTGTAAAGATACTGGAGAGCATTCAAATTTCAAATTTTAAATATAAAAATAAGATTTTTTTATAAATTATTAACAAAATAATTTACAAATTTTCGTATTTTTGAGGAATTTTTTAAAAATTTCAACTTAGGGGCTCTTAAAAAAAAAAGGCTATGTGAATTATAACGCTTGTATTTTTTTTTTAATTACACTAATAACAACTTAAGAGGGATCTTCTATAAAATGTTCAAACTTTTGAAAAAAGTTTGGCTACTATTGTAGGTACATCACTACACTATGATATAAAAAAAATTTATTGAAAATGGGCGCCATGGGTTTTGAGCTCGTGGGGAGGAACGCAAAATTTCTAAATACGACTCCGGCGATACCGCGTTTTATTTTTGGTTTCCATCGACTGGTCACTCCGTTAATTTAATGACCCCGACTTTGATTATTTATCATCATTATTGTTGACTTTATCTAACGTCCAAAACTATTCCCTAGTTAGCGTCCCTGATAGCAGAGTCCCAGACTTCGATCTAAATCGAGCACAATGGTTAGCCCCGCCGAATCGTATAAGAACTGGGCAAGGTAGGTGTAACTATCTATAAATGGGATATGACCAATTGCCCGTTGCGCGAGTGCGGTTTAATACAGACTACAAGTCATATCGTTGAGGAATGTCAAAGAACAAGATCTTATATTCTATAGAACTATTATTTTAGTTTGTTTTGTTTTATTGTTCTGTTTTATTTTATCTTATAGTCTATACATGTACCCACCTATTAATGCTGTTAAATTTAAATTTAAATAATATTTCATGCCGAGTGCCATATGCATAAATAAATAAATCAATTATTGTTGTTACCTAGTCTACATATATATAAATCCGATTGCTTCATTAACCTAGTTCCGTTCGTTTGTACTGAATTCTATATCCTATAACGATCCGACTAAACGACCCGCATTCTAATACACAATTTATAATTGCAGATACTTGATTAATTTTGTAAACAAATGAATACCCGAGATCTTTAATATAAGTATATAGTATATTGTACGTCAAGTTTCGTCTATTTAATATATACGCGAATCCCAGTCGATCGTACTAATTGTTTTCAGACATTTAGAAAGCTCGAGTCCGGTATATTTATATCAACCATCGTATTGTATCGACATTCATCGCAGTCGTGAGTATTATAGCATCGACAGTCTTTCAATAATTCAAAGTCGTCCGATTTTGTCATAAAAAAATAATAAAAATTCTTTATTAACAACCATTACGACGAATTGTGTGTAATAATATAAACATTTCTAAAAAATTCAAACATTGGAGGGTCTTTAGATTCGTATTATATTAATGTTTGAAAAATTCTGTAAAGTATCGGCCCAAATCACGCGAATCACTTAAACAAAGTAGACGGATTTATATATTACAATATATAATGGACATTATACCTATATATATATAATATACAATCATTAACAATCTCAAATTAGTACGCAATCCTTTAAATTGCATGCAATCAAGCTAAAGTTTAATTTTTTTCCACTTTTATTGCATTTAGTACCCGTTGCTCTCTGCCATAGTTATAAATGATTGAGTAGACTTATACATTTTAATTGATGTCGAAAGAAGTTTTCAACTGTTCAGTTTTTTTTTATTATTATTATTATAATTATGCAAATAAAAAAATTCACTATAGTCTCCCAGAAACACTGATTATTCAGTCAATTATAATTTCAGTTATCGAATCAATACAGGATATAATATTATAAATTATAGTTTACAAATATCTAACACATATTATAACAACGAAACAAAGTATTATTTCAAACACTATTTGATTACAAAATATTTAAATAATACTAAACATTTTTTTATCGGTTCTTTATCTGTGTTTCTATGACTACTTGTTTAAGACATTATCTACGTGTGTATGATGGCATATTATTCTGTGTACGTAGCTCATATTTTATAGTTGTAAAAGTATAAGAGTTTTAAACCGCTCTGAGGTTAGTGCAAAATTAAATCAAATACATTCAATAATTGGCACATTTATAGTATCCTAACTTGCACCTAAAATCATTTATAATAACAAAAATAAAATATTATATTCACATCTTCATCAGCGACGACAAATATACGTATAATACTAAATAATATGATTTGTGATGAGATACAAAACGTAGTATAGTATATATTAGTATATATTATGAGACATAAAAGTTTTACATTTGTAAATTAATAATGAATACAATGTAATCTTAAATTTTAGTATTTAAAAGTAAAACTTCATAATATTTTTTTTCGCGCAATTAGAATGTTACGCATATAACATGTTTAGAATGCAAACACTTCCTACAGAAAACAATGAATTGCTGTTTATGAATATATACCAATACAAATATATCTATCAAAGTTAAAAAGCTTCGTTTTTGTTATATTTTTCTATTCTCAGATTTTCACACAGCATTTTTATTACAATGCGTTCATTTTTTCTAACGAGAAATGAACACAACAAAAGTATACCCATTAAGAATTATATCTATAAGTAAACCATTAAAAAATTTAATATTTTAAAAGATATTCGATAAAATAGAAAATAAGGAAACCTAATGGTAAGTGGACGTTATATTTAAATTCATAAATCACCAAAAGTTTGAAATTCGATCAGGTGAAAGTCTTAAAAATGATGGGCATTATTTATGAATATTTCTTTGCCCAAAGCATAAATCTACAAAAACCTATTCAGCTATATTTCGCATTTACATAAAAATGTATGACATAGTGAAAAATCTAAATATACAATAAATAATTCACGAACTTCAGCTAATAATAATGTTATACTTGACAATTTTTTTTTTTTGTCATTAATTCATCGCTTTTATAGGTAAAACATTATAATGGTGCCTGTTTTCTTAACCCGAAAGAATTGACACTGAAAATTCAATACGATATTATAATATTATCATAGAAAAAACGAATGCCGGAATTATACGAGATAATACTTAGGTATATGTAATACCCTTATAAGTTCACAACCAGTGATTACATTGGGTTTTAGAAGTTACAACTAGGTGTATAACTTATTTTTAATCCGAGTTTTCAAGTGGTATTAAGAACTTATGTGATACGACAAAGTTTCTAAAAGGTATTGTCTGAAAGGTATATAGACAATCGTTCGCAACGTTATTTTCAAATACAAACATAATACTCTAAATAGTAATAATATAGTTTATCAGAAATTTGAAGAATAATTTTGAGAATAATTCGTAAAAAGAAAAATTGAAAAAACTTTTGTTTTTTTTTGTTTTGATTTTTATTTCTGTATGATAAACACAATTTCAAAGCATTGTCTTTGCTTAAAATGAATTTAATTTATAAAATACGAAAATTCGAATTACCCATACAATTATATTTCCATAGATATTATGCAAAATAATATATTCAACTTATTATACGGAAAATTAACCACAGCGTGCGACGTTACTTTGCGTGTTCTATAATCTGGAATGTTTCCCTGACAGTGTATTATGGTTTAAATGGAGAGGCACGAGGATTGATGGAGTGCAAAAAAACGTTCCGCTTTGACATACCATTTTTTTCCTCTATAAATTTACCCATCAATTTTAAAATCTGAATAATTCTTTAGTATACACATTATACACGGTAGTAAATAAATAATAAAATATCACATTTTATCCTCTCGTTTTTAATGATTTTATTCATAATAATGGAATATCATTTTATACCATAACAATCAGATTACTGAAAGTGTCAATAGCACCGTAAAATAAATGAAAAACCATAATATGTCTTTTTTTCATTACAATAATGGTTCGTAGGTAGTTAAATATATTAATAAAAACAAAAAACCAAACGAACAAAGTTATCAGATCAATGATCACAACGGGTTAACTATAATCTGGTATTAATTTGGTCAATAATCATACAAATGAATATTGAAACATTGAGTTACCAAGCTATTAAACGTTCGCAGTAAGCTATTTAATAATAAATTACTACTTATAATGTTGTCGATAATTACTTGTTGGAATATGTAAATTTGAATTCGCTACAGTTTAATATTCAACACGAGCAATGCCGAAAATGCCGACGGATAACGTGAAAACATAACAAAAGCAAAATCTCGATGATTTATGAACAGTTTCGAATTTCCAATACACTTAATTTCCTTCGATGTTTGCGTGACACACATATTTATAGGTATACAGCACTAACCAGTGGACAGGGTAAAAACCATACATTAAGACTATATATATTATAACACGTGGCAAAGGATGTTTTTTGAGAACCGTACAAACGATTGTGACCAAGTATTCAGTTAGATGATTCCGTACCCGACGATAAATTATTATTTGGATTATGAAAATTGTAACATAACATTTTCCGTAAACATCAATGTTTATTTTTCAGAACGATTCAAACAAAAAACGGTTTCCAATAGTTCTTTTTCTATAAAGTAAAATCATCATGATTTGAATTTCTATATCAAAATGTTGCACCATTGTAAAAAAAACGAAGGTACTTTACTACTTTTTAACAATCTACCTATGTTCGTTTATTTTTAATAAATTTTTCGTCTTTACGAAGTAGCACGAAGGGTTCGTTACGAATTTATTTATTTCGTTTCAAAGTTATGTCGACTGTTCGTAAGACCAAATATATTTTTCAATAATATTAAACAAAAACTTATATTAGATAAGTTTATATTTATTTCATGTACTAAATAAATAATTTAAATACATTTTATTTTATATTAATTGTATTTTCATGGCTAGTTAGTGTTATATAAAAATTGTGTCCATTATTCATCTATTTCGTATTGCAAAATTCTATATCCCTGTATGCAAGAATTTTAAAAGTGTACTCATAAATAGAGCGACAAACAATCTCATCGATATTTCTTGTGTATTAATTATATTTTGAATTCGAATAAAGTTATTTATTTTTTTGAATTTAAAAAAATACTATAATTTATCATTTCTATATTTTTACCAGTACTTTAAATACCTTCATATTATACAAAGACTTAAATTCATATGAATATTGATTTATTCGTCTAAAATAAAATTATTGATTATACTCTGTAATATATAAATGTGTACATACATTAGCATGTCATGTTATTGAACTTAAACTTAGATTACATTCGACTATATAATTGGCTTATTATTTAATTATCTAGTATTGAGATATTACTAAATTTTTCTGCGATACATATTATATATAATACCATACGTGTTATTTTTTTAAGTATTCAATACTACACCTGTAATAATAACTACATATCAAAAAGTAAACTTTATGAATTTGTGTATTTTAAAAGATTAAATCTTATGACGTAAATGGTATTTATGTATAAATGGCAGCCGATAAGCTTATTTCGTCACCTTAGTATTTCAAAATAATAAAATAGCCAAATCAGTTAGTAAGCTTTTCATTGTTTTTCATTATTGACGACTTCTGAAAAAAGCGAAAAAAAAAGTATATATAATGTACTCACATTTAGCTGATGAACAATCTTGTTATACGCCTTGTGCCATCGCATTCTTGCCAGGTTACTTTTCTCTTCCGGAGCTGTTTGTTCTGGAGGTCTGATTTCTTCCACTGACAACTCTTTTTCTTCTTCCAGATCCAATTGATCGTCATCCTCGTGTTCCTCAAGACTATCTTGTTGTTGTTGCTGCAGCTGTTGTTGTTGTTGTTGTTGTTGTAGTTGAAGTTGTTGTTGTTGTTGTTGTTGTTGTGATATAGAGGGCGGGAAATGCTTTATGGGACTGGAGAATATGTCAACAGAACCGGTGGAATTGGGAACTTCTGGTAATACCCTGGGTGATTCCGGTTCGTCATTGTGGTCATCCGCTGGTAGTAATTCATCTTGATAACTTTCAGTGGATTCCTGTGTCCTTAATGTATACCCTATAGAAGACGATGTATCCTCTTTAGGTTTATACTGCTCATAGCTGTTTGTTTTCGATGAAGATACTTCTTGCATCCAACGACGGTTAGACGTGCTTACTGACGACACAGCCGTTTCAAATGATTCCTAAAACAAGAAAAATGAGTATTGGATGTTTTAAAACGGATACAACATTATTATCCGTGTTATATTCAAATGTACCTATCTATGAATTAGGATCCTCAAGTATAATTATGCAATATTATGCAATATATGATTGTAAAACTAAAACTTAAAATGTATAAAAACTTATTACCTAATATACACGAAATTTGAACCAAATTATGAATGTATAAATTTGTTTCTTTTTATTCTATTTTTATACAACTAATAACTTTTATGTAAAAATATAAATAGAACATAATAGAATTATTAGTTATTAACTTATAAAATAAGATAGTATAATCAATTAATTGTAAAAAAAGTATTTACTGAAAATATATCTAATAAATTTTAAAAAAAATTAGAAAAATTAACAAAATTATAACTTTTTTCTTAAAATGTGAAATTTTTTTTTGTAAATAAAACTTTATATTCATAGTAATACATCATTTTATAAACTTCAAAATAATATAAAAACGTTGTTTGAAATAAAAATGTAATTAAAAATAGTTTTTTCTAACTATCCAAAAGAGATTTCACTTTGTTTTGTTAAATCAACGTTCACATAATATTTATTAATATAGGTACAAATATTTCTAATATTAGTTTAAAATAAAATTGTATATTTAAATTATCTAAAATATTAAAATAATTTGTTATATTTATCAGAAAGTTTTATTTTAAATTTATATTTATTTATAACTTAAGCACTTCCAAGAAGCTGGTTGAATCAATAATTATATTTTATATTAATCAAGAAATGGCATAAACCAACTGTTTCATTCCGGGTATAGTATTTAAAGAATTAAAAACAATTGAAATAAACTAAAATGAAAACAAGTAATCTTAAATGTTTATTAATTCATGTTTTATACAATTTACTTATTCATTTCTACAATTGCTAATTAACTGTGTTATTTTAAATCACCGAGTTACAATTGGTTTGAGAGAGAGAGTTTTTTTTTATCAAACCAGAGCAATAAGAGAGCATATTTTCATTTCCGGATTTTCTGATTTGAATGACCCTTTTTGTTAAATCGTTCTGATAAATATTATTTATAATTTATACAATTTTAAAATGTAAATAAAATAAAAGATTACAGATGACAATCATTATAATATGCATTATGCATTGTGTTAATCAAAGTCAGTACTTCAAACATTTTTGATGTTCACATATTTCTATATTGTTATATAGTAAAAATATAAAAATTCTAATAAATCAATTATAGTGACATTTGGTTATCTACTACTTTAACGCTTATTGACAATTCTCGTAGATGTAATAAACTTTAAGAATTTTAAAAAATAATTAGTGAGGAGTGGAATAGATACTTGAACATAATAGTTTATGGGGGGTGGAAATTTAATATCATTACATGACTATAAAATAAGTATGTTTAATGAATATGTTATCAATCTGTAAATAAATATAAACCTACTCTGAACGAGTATTATATTTTATAGAAACACTAAATCCAAATTGTACTGTTGTGTCCATAATATGAATAAATTACATTGAAACTTGAACGGAAATTATAGATATATAGCTAGAAATCGTATTATATATGAATACATTGAAAAATATTTTAGCTTAATAATTAATTTCGTATATCCTAATTATTCAAAGGTTTAGTCTTACAGTGTTAAAATGTGAATAAAATCAAATAATTAAATAAATGATTGAAGTAACTCATAAATTATAATCATTAGAGTACCTACACCTTCGTGCATCATATGAAACAGATTAACTATTAACCACTATAATCAGAATTAAAACTATTGTAAACATTTTAGGGAATATGATTGTAAGGAATTTTAATATTTAAAAATATATATATTTTATTTTCCAATTTCAATTAAAGATAATCTTTTTTAAATGAATAATATAATATAATTTCCTAAGTACGCAGCAATGAATAATATTAAAATCGCCTAAAAATATGAACCGATCTTAAATACGGCTACTGGATTACATTAATAAGCCTTAAATTTAAGCATAGAAATCTGCGAATGATTTATAATAAAATCAAGAAATTTTGGAATGATTTTTGGGAAAAAAACATAAAACTAACAATAGTATTATAATAGTTGAAATATAAAAAATGCAGACTTCAAGTTTCAAAAATGTTAAATATAAAAATATAATCTGAATTATGATTTTACTTTTTCTATATTGTTATGAAAGTGTAAATTTCTATAATTAGCAATAGGTAGATATTTAATAGTTTTTTTCAAATATTTCATTAAATTTTAATTATTTTTTTTAGATATTTCAAAAAATAGATTGACGTCTATCAACTTACTACTCAAAGTTAACATTTTAACTTAATATTATAATAAGGTTGTTGATTACTAGTTAAACAAATATCAGAAAATGTTACTAAAAAATAAAATTTTCGTGGATAAATCAAGTAATACCTACGTAAGTCATCAAGTTACAAAATATTTAAAATCTCTGGAAAATTGTATGAAAAAGAAAATATTTACTAAAGCAAATAGGTATACAGACTATGTAATTTATAATATCTGTTTTACATTAATTTAAATTTCGATTGATAATTTGACGTTTCAAAATCTCAAATTTATATAAATATAAATAAACAGATAATTAAACCTTTGAATAAGTTTTCGATATATGCTTAATTTAAAAGTTCTATAGATTGAACAAATATTTTTACATAGTTATTATTTTTGATTTCTTATAATTTCTTATATATTATAATTGTCGTCTTTATAGTTTATTTATTTAGCTTATAAATAACTTTAATAGATTTGAACAGATAAAATTACCAAATATACATTTAGTCTATTTTTATAATATGCAAATAGTACAACTACTTTAAATATTTAAAATATCATAAATTAAATGTTTAAACAACCAAATACATTTTTCAATTTATACTACTTATAGGTATTTATTAATTGTTTAGGAAAAATTACAAAATTTATTTGTCAAATAATAATTTTAGAAATATTAGTCTTTATAAATACATTTTTCGCTCTGCCCAGAATCTAAAAACTAATAAAACATCAAAGTATAATACTACAAATAATAGTATTTGTCATATTTTCTATCAAAGGTATCATAATCGAGCGATTACAGATTATATTTTTTAAACATATTACTAAAATATTTTAGTTACTGTAGTAACTTGAATAAACTGAAAAATAATTTTTTCATAATCTATCTTGGTAAAAATGGACTAAAAAAATTCTTTAAAAATTTGTCGTTTGTTCTCTTATTAAGTGAGTCAATTAACTTGTATGTAGTATTTTAAATTCGTGCAATAATTTCCAGTTATTTATAGGTTTATGATCAATTGGCTTGAACGAATAGTCACCACAATTCGACGTGTGTTAAAATGCCTAAATTCCTTTTTAAAGCTTATTGTACTTAATTATTAAATAAGATGCGTCGATCACCTCTTTATGTTCTTCTTGTGATTCTGCTGAATCATTGTGCTGTTGAAAAAAACTTCTGGGATTCTCTAAATGCTTCACTGTTCTTTGATAAAACCTCATGAACGTATCCCTACGGTTAAATCCCTCGGTATCTTCTTTTTTATCGCCCATGCCGTCTCTTTGGCTTTCGTATTCATTATTCGCATTAGTCGAGCTTATTGAATTATTTTGTGCGTACTGTTTTTCTTGATGCACATTAACGTTTTCGTTATAATAACAGTCATCGTACTCTTCGTATTGTCCTTTGACTATCGTTTCGGTATACATGTAATCTTCTCCATCCTTGTGGTCCAACGAACTGGACCTCTGGTCAAAGCTAGCTTTTCGCGGAACCTTTTGGTAGGTTTGTGGTAATGAAGGCGACTGTTTGATCCGAGAGTGAGGTATTTGGGGTAAAATTTTTTTGGTACTCGACACCTGTTCGCTGTAATAAGAAGAATTTGAGTAGTATTCCATATAAGGCGTCTTTTTAGAGGGTATTTCGGGAAGTTGTTTATGCCTTTGAGCCGGTACAGCTGGTGGTGACACTTCGTAAGGAGTTTCGTTGTAATGACGATCTTCATAACTCTGGTTTGGTGAAAAATATACCTGAAAAACAAATTATACATAATTAAAAAAATATATATTATTAAGTTGAAATAAAACACCTATTGTATTCCGACTAACTATCTTAAAATATAAAAATATTATAAATATTAACAATTTGTATTCGCTTAATTTTTATATTGAGATTTGAATGCTGAATATCTAATTCAATTTAATGGCATTAAAACAAATTAGTTTTAGTTTTCATTTTAACACATATTTTTTTTTAATTTTAAAGCTGTGAAAGCATAACATTTTTAAAGAGTTGAATTTAAGCAATATTCTATATCCATCGGGAGTACTGTGTATGTAGTGACAAATTATTAGTGTCGGTGTTTGAGACAGTAAAAATAAAAAAAGAATGCTTATCCTTAAGATAATTACAGATAAATTACGTCTAAGATTCCTAGTAATCCGTAGCGTACACGTTACTATATTTTGAGAACAAAAAAGTTTCAATTCATTGAAAGCCCCAAAAAGCGAAAGAAAAATTCATCCAGTACCGAGAACTTGATTTTAATTTTGAAGACATATTTAAATTCCTTATTCTCTTTTCTAAGTTTTGTAAGAAATGGACTTTTGATTTTTTATATTGTTTAATTATTAATATAGTACCAATTTAATTTTTTTTTCAAAATTCACTTTTACTTTAGTGTTGAGTACTAAAAAAATTAAATAAAAATTAATTTCTTACAAAAAAAACAGACTAGAACCTAAAAAGTTTAAATATTTTTTAAAAATTAAAATTGGACTCTTGGAAGTACATTTTGTTTTTTTCACTTGATCTAAGTGCACAAAATAATGACCCGCTTTCAACAGCTTTGAATATAAATATTAACTTGTTTTAATGATAAATTTAATTAGAATCATAATTTTTATTATAACTTGCCTCAACTTTCTACTACTATAAGTTATTGTTTTCATAAACTAATACGTCATTATAACTAAAATTAGGTTAATTTTTAATTCAAACGATATATTATACTTTTGCACTTCATAGGTCAAGGAAAAAATTAAGAGCAAAAAACTATTTCAAAAGTTAATTAAATATTTAATTTCTTGAAAAATCAATTATGTAACAATTACTACCAACAAATTTTTACCATACCTACTATTTCATTATTTTTTCTTTAATATTTTCATTTTTCAATATTTAAAAATTGAAAATATTATTAAAACATACCAATTTACATTATATTGCTTATATCTCCATTAAAAAATTTCACAAAAAATTGACAGTGGTTCTTCTATATTTTTTCATTTGAATGAAATAATTAATTATCGTTGAAATACAAAAAAATTCAAAATTGTACAGATAAGAAACAATAATTAAATTCAGTTGAGTAAAATATATCACTTTATTAAATTAATAAAGATTTCAATTTAATTTTTCAATGATTAAATATTCAAGAAATAATACTATTCATGAAAGATTATAATATTTTATATTGTATTATCGTAATTGTATAGATTTAGTTTAAAAATATATAGTTCACGATTAATGAAGAATATTTTAGCAGGCAAATAGTTTTTTTTCACCTATTTTGAAAATATCAATTTTGTAACAGTAGAGGTACCTTTATTAACATGATATTATCTTTAATTAATTTTGAATGCTAATATATATATATAATAGTTTTTGTTGAATATACAAGTTATAATAAATTGTAATCAATATACCGTTTATATCTACCTGCCCTTTTCCGTCTATAAACAAATACAATTGGACAGATATGTGTGAAGCATATTTTTATTGGTTACTCAAAAGTCAACAAAATACAATTTAACATCACACCTTACTAATTTTTTTTTTACTTCAAAAACTAACAATAAACATAAACGATAAACCTTTATTCAATTGTCTTTTTAGTAAATGGGCAAAAAAATATTAGTTCGCCAGTACCCAATAATATTTTTTTTATTGATTTTACTACCTCTTCATTTTCTTCGTCGACTTCTTGTTGAACGGGGTAAGTGGTTTTTAGCTGTTGAGTGTCACTACTCGACCCAGGCGAATAGTAGTACTCTCCAACACCCCCGCCGTCCCATTGACTATCTTCCTCCTTTTGGTCCGCATAACTATAACTACACATACACACAAAAGTTTATCATAAGTTTCACTTAAGTTGACAAGCAATATATAATATTTTGACAATTGTTTAACCTATTATCATAGTTGTAAATTTCTTCATTGGGCCCATTGTTGTAATATTTTTCTGGTCCATATGGAATCACTTGTTCACAATTTCTGAAAAATTATGATTAAAATTAAATTAACTGTAATTGTATAAATTTACCTACCATATCGTTTACTGTTATAATATAAATTAATGCATTTTGAATGAGGAATACATAGGCAATGTTAATATTATAATATAATATTGTATTTTCAACCGTAAGTAACGTTTTTACTACCTACTTACTAAAATGAAATCTAAAAAAATATTTTAAATATTTTTTAGCTAATGATAGCCCAGATTCTGAGGATAAATCTGATTATAAAAAAAATATATTTAGTCCCATAAAATATATTAATTATTCTAAGTAATAATAGAATAGTTGAATATTTTGTTTAAAAAAAAAAGAATCAATCATTACGATATTTAATTGTTAACCAATATAATTTTTACCAATAATTTAAGTTGATTTTCGAAGGAAATTATTTTTAAATATACCAATTTATACATATTGAACTGATGGTTTTTAAATTATAACAGTTTTTTAGTTTTTACTAAAATACTAGGAAGGGAAATTTATTTCTTAAAATTTTTAAATTAGGTTCCATTATTCACACCTCCGATGATGCATAACAGTATTTTTAGAAAAATATTATCTTTTAATCTATAAAATTTAAAGTATAGATAACCATTTAACACTTAAAAATCGATACATTTGTGGTAAATATAAGTCATTTTTAATATTATAATATTATGTTATTAAATAAGTCTAAATAATTAAAAATAAGAAAGATTTCTCAAAATAAATATCTGTTTAAAAAAAAAATAAAAATTCTCAAAAATAATTAATGTAATAAAATATAACTCACTGTTTATTGTCATAAGGTTCAAATTGGTCCCCATTATCATAATATTCTTCATAGTAAGTCGGTCGGTACAAAGTTGTCTGTCTTTCTAAACTTGACCTCCGATCTAAAAAATATATAAAAAAAAAAATAAACACTTAATGTACAATAAAAGTAATGGAGTTTAATCATACTTTTATTTGTCTTTCGTTGGTGGTATTTAGAAATATGCTTTTTACAAGTATGTCTGGAAGAGGTGGGAAATTGTTCTTGGTCCAGAAATGTTGTTGAAGACCCTTCATCATACCAATCACTGGTTCTTATTTTATAGTCATTTTTTCGCCTGCACATTATTGTTGTTCATTATCAATAAAATATTAGAAATAACATCCTTAGACCATTAAATGTTATTACCTTTTGTGGTCTTTATAATTGTTTGGCCTACTATTATAATAAAGATCATCTTCTGGAATCCTCCTTTCTTCATACCTTTGAGAGTCATATAAATGTTGACTACCCGCTGAGCATTCTATAATTATAAAATAAATAATTGTTTTCAAATTCTATAAACTACCTATGGATCATTTTCATAATATAGTATAATTCAATATTATACTTTATCATTTTATATTGACACAGAATAACTTTAAAATATGTTTTAAAAAAATTAGACTATTCTAATTAATATTATATGTAAAGGCTTTTACGAAAATTACAACACAACTGAAATTAACAAAAGTCATTAATATGAGCAGGTGTTTAAATAAATATGTTTATTTAGAAGTATAAGAGTTATAAATCAAGTCTATTATCGGGTTGAATGTAAAATTTAAGTGATAATAATATTTTAAGTTTACAAAGTAGATTAGTAGACTGATAAAAAATATTTCTTATGTTTATATAAAATATAAATTCAAAGTTTTGATTTGAAATTTCACGAAGATTGGATAAATACAAGATTATTATATTTTCTCTAGAAAAAATATAAATGAAATACTTTCAAAATTTATAAAACTAGTTAAGAATTATAATAAAATTTAAATATCCGACCTATAAATATGAGAGAACTGGACGTTTACTGATAGCAATAATATATTTTGTTTAAACTTTAAACTAAATTATTTACTAAAATAAGTCTTTTGATAAATATTTTCTTGAAAAAAAAAAGAACGTGAGTTTAGTAAAAGTTTAAAAAAAAATATTGCATTCGTAAATTATGATTAATTTTCTACATTTTATAAGAATTAATAAATATAAATTTACTGAATTTTTCGGTGTCCTCTTAGTTTATATTTGAATAACCGATAATCAATCATTAAAGTTGAAAAAAAAAGTAATACAACAAATTGTCACTTTGAAGTACTTGTATTTGGATGATCTGGACTACTGCAAGGACTCATTTCTAATTGATCGGCAAGGTTTCTAAATTGAGAGGCTGAGGAATTTGCTTGTTGCTGACATATTGGATAGTTAAAATCACTTGTATAATCGCTATCTTCTGAATTGCCTGCAGCTGAAATCACACATTGATCTGTGCATTTTATTCATTATAAACATTAAAATGGTACTACTTACACTGCCCATAATATTGAAATTGCGCCGAAACGTCTTCGGATCTCGAATCCTGTTCGAAAGTATTTAGGATTTCGAATTTTTTCTGGTAGTCCACGATATCACAAATTTCGTCATTGTCTACACACAATAAGGCTTGACATATTATTATATATTATTATTTTTTGTATAATTTTACCCGATGACCCGAGGCATTACACACGAGGGACAACATATTGGAAAACTTTTTAGCATTTTTTTTTCCTTTTTACTCTTAAAACCAAAATATTAGCTGTCATAACTAATATTCATTAAATTTGGGTATCGATAAGGTGTCCAATCAAATTTGTCAAAACTTATTTACACGTGAAGGGAAAAAAAAGGTGGATATGGGATCTATATCTGAAATCCCTCGAGTTTGCTTCCCTGGCACGTATGATGGAGTTGACAAGAACAGGTACGACCTTATTTATTGATGGATAAAAAAAACTTTTCATCTTCCATCTAGGTTTATTTTACTATCAGTAGATCGCAATAATGGAGTTACTCTTTAAAAGCAAATATTTTGATGGATCGACAAATACTAAAAAAAAAAAAAAAAAAATAGTTAAGTTATCTCAGCCTATCTACTCATCCAATATTAATACGAGAACCCATTGAAGATAATACAATGTTACATACGTGCTAACATGTAGATCAATATTGAACTATCCAATAGCTGTTTAGTTCTTTTTTTTTTTTTTTGAGCCTAGGAAGTCGCTCTGCTGTATAGTAGATAGTTGTTGAGTGTACCTCGCACTGAGTAGGTCACCGTAATTGATGTGATAAATTTTATTCAATGATAAATCATTGTATACAATGAAAAACGATTCAGAGCGAAAACGGTCTGTCAGCGAATGTTTCTAAGGATATTTTGTTATATATATATTTACATCGCTATTGGTAATTTATTTTTCTATTAGAAATATAGTGTGTTATTTTATAATTTATCGGTTACGTTATTTGTATATTTTTGTGTTTTTTAACTATACATTATACAATATGCATTATCCATTTATACATATATACATATTATGTATATATGTACAATATTTCCAAACCCCTTTATATTTTAATATTGTGTCTTAAAAAAAATTGTTAATTCAATTCTTCAGAAACAAGAGCGTACTATTTTAAAATATATTTATTCCACTTGTACTTTTCCATCAAAAAAATTGCATTACATAAAACGTGTAAACTATTAGTAGATTTCATTTGATAATACCATATTGTACATAATATATTACGGTAGCTAAACGAATTAGTTGTCCTTATTGTCTGGGTAAAAAAAAAAAATACTAAACTAAAATCACTTATATTTTACAAAAATTATCTATAGTTTTGAAGAAACAGACGTTTGAAATTGAAGATTAGCCAGCGTATAAAGTTTTTGGCCAATATCATTTACGTAGGTACTACACGATATTTTACGTAGTAGATATTTTATGACATTGTACCTCCATTCGAGGAACGGTAGGTACCTACCGTAACGTAACGTTATTATTATAATTAGATGACGTGCTAAGGACAATAAAATAAAATCCACGAAACTAGAAGCCATTTAGAACAAGCATTTCGGTATAGTGTGCTTTCTTTTTTCCGTTGTTGCAAAAAGTCACGTGAACCTTTCGCGATCCCCGTTTTCACATCACTACACACAGTGTACGTGTATATATGTATATATAAAACAATATTTACGTGTGTGCAAAGGCGTACGCTGGATTAGCAATATTATTATATTGTTTCTGATCCAGCGCGACGCCTAATAATCGATCGCGCGATGTGTGTGTGTGTGTGTGTGCGCGTGCGTGTGTTAGCATAAGATAAGGTATTATAATAATAATAATATATAGTATGGTGGTATGCACTGAAAATAACAACATGTAAAACAATAAGAATGAAGTAAACGCGTATGAATGAAGTAGGTTTACACACACATTTATATACATTTATATACTATATATATATATATATTAGAACAATACGTACATATAGGTACAGTGGGAGGTAGCAATATACTCATAACATATACAGATGAGGTGTTGTTATAATATACTCGATAGGATTAAAATTCAAGCGACAGAGCTACAATAATGTGTGTGTGTGTGTGTGTGTGTGTGTGTTTATTGTTCCGTGTACAATAGTATATTATTAATACTGCACCGCATTGGTCATCGAAATGGTTTTTGATAACCAATACATACTGTAAGTGCACATCGTTCAAAAGCATCGACCGTCTCGAGGAAATGTGGGTCGGTGATCAGAGCAGGTCCGGGTTGTATAGTTTTGGTCCAGATGCAAGGAGAGGTGTGATATTCGATTATAATATAATGACAAATTATATTTAAAGCAACATTACCCCGGCAACATTTTTTAAATTAAAAAATAATATCATACCGGTTGGCGTCATAGGTATTATGCGAATTCGAACAAAATGATATTTACAATGTACTCAACGATCCAGTTCAGGGCCGTTGATAGTAACACACAATAAATTAATAATAATAAAAAATAATAATAATAAATGAAAAAAATATATTGAAGAAAGAGCATTGAATTGGGTTCGAGAAGAATGAAAGATTTGAAAAAAACAAAAGTTAACTCCATACAAAGTCAAATGGATGTCGCCATTGCCATAAACGTTATTCATATCATTGTAATTTAAATAGTTTACTAAATAAATATGTTTCTTTATAAAATAATTGAAATGTTCTTTTGTTAACCTTTAAAAATGATAAAACGTATTCGAAATAAAATAAAGCAAACAATTTTTATTAAACTCTACGTATAATATAAATAAATACTTTTTTATTATTTTTCTAAGGTAATAGTAATATTAAATTGTACGTACAAATTATTGTAGTCAATATAATAAAAAGTATTTATCTATATCAAAATATTACTCATATGTTTGGTAAACAGTTAGTTATTAAATAAAGTTTCAAATTAAATAATATTATTTTCCTTATAATTTCAATCAATCCATAAGCTAAATTATTCTAATTCTATTTTTCTTTTTTAATTATTATTTAACAACATTTTGTGAGAAAAATTGTATGGAAATATCTCCAAGACAATATAAATTCAATTTATCTTTAACCATTATGATTGGTGTTTGGCAAAAATATTTCTTACATCATTTTAAAATTTTATAGTAAAATAACTTCAATATTTAAATGATTTATTAAAAAATGCTTAGTATTTTTAATCGTTTATCGATTTTTTTCTAACACCATAAACTAGATATATTGCTCTATTGAAGAAGAAGTTTAAAAATTAAAAATAAATTTATATTGTAATAAATAAAGACGAATGAGTTTATCAATTAATTTCTTTTGTATCTAATAATAAAATTTAGAGTACGTTTTATGCAACATTTAAAATCCTTATTTTCTCTTACACATACTTCTAATAACATTTTTGAAACTTATTTTCGTTTATTTTATAAAGAAACGAAAAAAAATTGATAGTTATAATGTACATTTTTATTAATTTTCCAGGTAAGAACTTGAAATTATTATCCACGTGTAACTTATAATGATCACAATTATTCAAGTAATTAATTTAAACATTATATATGTTTGCGACGTTTATATTTTTCATTAGAAATATAATTTATTAATAATTTACATAAACAGCAAATAGCAATGTCCATTTGATTTCATATTTCACAAGTCAGTTAGAATAAAGGTGATAAGTGTTAGAGAAGAACCATGCTTTCGATAAAGCCCAGACAGACGTGCGAAACGTTTTAAGTGTTCGTATATTTCATTATTATACCTCCTGATGCACTGGCGCTCGGCGGAGCCGTGTTGGAATTATCCAGCTCTCCTAAGATTTCTTTCCAACCAGTCGGCGGATCGTAAGGGCCTAAAATTTGAAAATCCATCATGATATCGCACACGATTCTACATTTTTAAAGATTCCATATCGTTTTTCTTGGAATAATAACTCGCAGACATTTCCCGATTAGCAGTATTTTAGTACGGTAACATGGGTTGGGTTTGGAAAAAAAAAATACTCATTGTACACTCACCAAAAGGTAGTTCGAACCTAGCATCAATCAACAGGTAATGTCCTGTCGGACACCTGGTACCAGTCACTACACCGTCGCTCATTTCAAGTTCAGCATCTAGTGACACCCAATCTCCTTCACCGTCCTGAACAATAAATAAAATATTTTCAATCAATAATAATTGCAAAAAATGATATTGGGTATAATAAATAATATCACCAAGATTATTGTCATGTTATTCAATAATATATATATATATATATATACATATATAGGTATTGTACTATAGTTGTATATAAGTTATTCGAATAAAATAATTTATTGGAAATATTTATAAAATATATTATATTAAACCGTAAAATATCCAAATATATATTTTTATTTGATGGAAAACAAGAACTGCAATAAAATAATACTTTGAAGAGGGATGTGATATTTGTAGAGTCGTGTGTTTGTAAATGATTATAGTTATTACTGCGCTATCAACCTCTATTTATAAACAAAATGAAACCACCACAACTATAACCACATCGCTCTACAATTCATATAAAAAACTTTATATATATATATATATATATATATATATATTTACCGAATTTCCAGTTTATTTCAAGTTGTTGAAATAATAAACAAACTATTTCTTTAATACAGTTTACCACATAAATATTAATGAATGCTTATAATATATATATATATATATATGAAATCGTGTGACATCTGTCATATAACATTATAAAAAACCGTTTTAAAACCATATCACATAATTGTATATTATCCATCTATTTTATAACACGTAGTATAGTGTTACAAATAAATGATTGCGATAACAACTACTGTTTGTTCGTTTTACTCATAAATCTAAAATTAAATCGTATGCATATTATTGTGGTCAATATTGAAACTTATTATACTGTGGAATTACTTCAGAACAAACTGTGTGCTGCGATTTTATTAAAAACATATGAGATATGACTGCAGGTTTACACGATAAACTTATTAAAATCAAAATTGTAATTATCTCCATAGAATACAGCCGAAGTCTGAACATCGATGATGTTCGTGACAATGCACAAATTGCATATTAATTTCACTCTAATAACCAATAGGATTAATAAGCAAGTTATATAAGTGAAAATGATTGGATAACGTGTCTAACCGTCGAAACAAAAGTGTATCAAACTTTCAACTATATGAGTTAATATTAAACAATATATTACATTTGCGTTACAAAATATTGTATACCTACCATTTTTTCTAAAAAAACTCTGTTTCATCTATATTTAATTTTATTTATTTATCATTTTGGTTTTTTTTTTCAAATATCCTAATCATAATATAGAATAGATCCCGCATAATATTTTATTTAGTAAGCATTTCATTAAACATTTATTAGGTGTATAATATAAAACTTTGATCATATTCTTTGAATTTCTGAACAGTGTACACATCGCATAGAGTTGTACAGTATATAATGACATGTACACAACCGTTTGATCAACAATTTTCAAGTTGTTGGCTAAGTAGATTTCTATTTCTATAATGATCAATTACCTCGTTGGAGTACCGTACTGTTGGTAAACTGACCATGTGGTACCCTATCGCGTAGTCCAAGAGAAACCCTCTGCGCCACACTTCCACCAACAGACCCGTATTGACGTCGTTCGTTTCGCTATACACATTACACAGGTGACATTTATTTATCAAAATTACATTAAACAGTTATGCAAGAGTAGATTAAATTAAAATCATAACGTTCCAAGGTTTAGATTTTAGAAAAAATAATTTACTACCTATTTTCAATAAAGCATCATTCTTGATAATGCCATTGATTTCGTTTAATATTTATTTATTTCATAGTCAGTTTCATAAAAAAATGCAATAAACTTTTGACAAATATTTCAATCGATTTAATTGTAAAAATAAAAAAAATAATCTAAAATGAACGTGTATACTGAAAATTATATTTAATAAATAAATATTAAACTAATAGTGTTATATAATAAAACATTAGAAATCCAACTTTGAAACGCTCAATACAACTCAACCATTGAATTATAACATGCTCGTGCTTAAATCTTAATAGCGTTATTAATGTTACCCGCTTGTATAAGCATTATTATGATCTAAAATCTTTACCAAAAATAATGAATTTATGGGGGAAAATTAATCTTACAATAGAAAGTCTTGTTGCCAACAAGGATTTGCTCCTTTGACCGTCACGGTAGTACACTTAACGTTTTGTAGTTTTAACGTGGCATATGTGCTGAATTGTGGCGCTAAAACAAACCAAATCTATCATTTTTTTCATCCAATATTTTATTATTATTATGCAATACAATAATATATTGTGCTCATGCAACACATTCGTGTAGCGAAATTGCCTATACACAACGCCGTGTCACTAGTTTTATTCGTAATTTAAAAAAAAAATAATTTAATTAAATTTAATAAAACTAAAAAGTGATTAATAACTGTGTGTTTCATTATTTTAGTAATAAATTTACATTTATTTTCGCATTCCCCGTGAATATAAGTGAACGTTTTACAGTGCATTATTAAAGAAAAGAAACAAACAAAATGTTTACATGAATCGTGACTGTTCAGAAAAGTTTTAAGTTAATACGGGTAATTTGGCGACATAATGGTAAACAATATATAGCGTAAAGTTAACGAAAAAAATCATAAACGGCCGTGTATCTGAACCTAAATTTCCAAACTTCTAAAACTGTCAGATCATCAATCTCTTTGTGCCCACGAAAAAAATCCACTACGGCGTTGTAATAATAGCATAATAAAATTGTATCGAGGTAAAAAAAATTATATTCATAGTACTCACCTTGGTCTCCAACATAACGAGCCATTTTTACTGAAAAAAAAAGAAAAACAATTTCTGAAAAAGAGAAAAAAGAATTTTGAGTGGCATGCATTTTCTCTAGGATAACAAAACGGCATATCGCTGATCAAGACTAACGAGATTTTGTAATTTTAATTTATACGTGGTCTGAATTTGAAATGATAACTACACCATAGGGTGGTTGAGGGATTATTGTTGCTTAGAGCAGCTAGACATGGGTTAAGGGTTAATTGACCGAACTGAAATTAAATAGGTTTGAAAAACATTCTATACGTTACCTTTAACGTTGAGGAGGGACATTTTTGTGTCAGCTACGATGTTTCCTGATTATGAACAAGGACCTAAAATAAAAGGAAAAACAAGTTTGTATTTATTTGTTATTCATTTATAATTATATATACACACACATTAAATATGTTTTTTGTGTACTGCTATTATTTGTAAACAAATTAAAAATACGAAAAAATAAGCGAAATGTGTTAGACTCTTAAAAACTATTAAAACTTAAAAGTATTTTAAAGTAGTTGAATACAATTAAAAGTAAAACCTAACTTAAGTTTAAACCTTTGGAGATTTGTTGGTTTCAAATAAGAACTTCTTTATATTTTTTCCAAGTGTATGTTATAAGATTAATTATTCATATAATGTAAAACAAAATTAATTATCTATGTTCCAAAAACATTTAATTTTGACAACTTGTATAAGCAGCAAATGAGTTTCCCTTTCTAAATTACCATGGAAAACATATTATGTATAGTTCTGAGTATTCTTGCCTCTCTCTAATCTAATAATCCATTACCGATTCAAACATAATATGACATATTGCATAAAATGCAGACCATATTATTTTATAATTATAGAAGTAAATAAAAAATGTAAACTTGGCAACGTACACCAAAATTCATAAATTATTAATGATAATTTATATCGTATTCATTTATTTTGTTGACTAATATAAGTTTTATATTCCATACATTTTTAAATGTATTTAAGTCAAAATATACTATTAATATTATTATTTAAATAACAGCATTGCCTTGCTACTAAGAAGTTCAATAACTTCAAAATTTTGAAAAGTGAGATATATAATATTCTTATTAATTGAGCAATTCCAAGTTTTTTTTTTTTACTAAGTTAAAATGTAGTAAAAACCACACTATAAACCCCTTGAAATCGATGTTATTATGTAGTAATCCAAAAATATTTTATAATTATTCAAATAAAATAATAAGCCACATTATATGGATTGTCCGTGAACAAAATTGGGGCGGAGCGATGAGTAGAAAGTCAATCGAATTGTTATATATTTAACGAAATATATATTTTGTATTATCACAATAATTACTAATAATACAGTATAATTATTATATAGTATAATTTATGACTGATTTATCACAGGATTTTCATAGACGAGAAAAATATATTTTGTTTTTTAGATTGAGATAAAACATAAAATTTAAGATAAAAAGGTATTTCCATGAATCGTTATATCAATTTTCCGGATATAAATTCCACAAGCGTTGCAACTCATCCCGGCGTCCTGTCACGGCTTTACTGTTGTTAATTTTCAATAATCGGTCATAATTGAAAAATGGCTTTAACCATAACCCATTTAATGTTTTCACACGTGAGAGTACAACATATCTACATTTAGCTAATTTGAAACTCGGCATCATCAATATCAACAATAGCTTTTTCCAATGTTATTATCTGCGATCGACGGATACTAACAGCATAAACTAGCATCAAAGGAAACTGTTTTCGAGGACAAGAAATACCATTTTTTCAAAAAGACGATGACAATAGGAATAGATAATCCATAAAGTTTAGGTCCAGTAGGTATATTAGGAAAAGCCACTAGTACACACAGTGGCGAATTTTCGTATAAGTTTCTTCTATACTTGCATCGTAAATTATATCAGTTACTGTTCCAACTGATCCATTAACGAATCCTTAAGAAACCTAATTATTTTATAATACTCGTAACTGTTTATATTTATCTTATTTTATTTACTATACTGTTGCTAAAAATGACCGCTAGGTCGTTCGCGATTCATCATATGGAGATACTCCATTGGACGCGAGAGCATAAAATAAACACACACACACTTATATGCTTAGAGAATCCCCAATATATGCTCATACAATGTGTAAATGAGTTATTAACCATAATTAATTAATGACAGCGTTCAGGAATGTCAAACTTAATCTATGGACCTTTCAGATAATCATAAATATATATTTTAAGTTTCATGACGATTGATCCAGTAATTTAGAAGGAGATAGCAATAATACATTTTTACCAACTAGAGAATAGAAAGGCTACGCTTCGCTTCACTCCGCCCAACTAAGAAGAAAAACAGCAAGTCCATAGATGTACTGCAATATTTCTTAAGAATCGGATTCCTAAAAGCTTTACTTTCTATTATTGCATATTGCTTTAGTAATATTCTGTGTTCAAAAGGCCTTATTCTGTGCCGTAGTAACTCCATGATAGGATGTACGTCACCTTTTGTAATAATAAAGTTTTAGGAAATAATATCTTTGGATTTAAATGATTCTGAATTTCTAACCATAGTTTATTATACTTTATAATATATAGGACTTTAAGATTGATAAATCTAACAGCTGACAATAAAGTTGAAATTATTACACTGTTATCGGTGGTTGACAACAAAATAACACGAAACACGAGTTTTGCACATGTGTTGAAAATTTAATGAAAAAAAATGTATGACTTTAATGACTTCACAGATACAATTCAAAATGTCAATAAAAGATAAAATCATTGTAAAACAAATGCGAATTGAAAACTTTTATCTATGGAAAGATAACAAATCTCAATTGAAAACATCAAAAAACGCCAATAGAGTTTTATTATAAGACATCGTAACGATTATAGCTGAAAGAAATAATTCTTTTTTTTTAAACACGATCTCTCAACATTTTTCATTTTTCGAGTTACTACACTTCTTAGGTAGCAGTATACTTATGACATTTTTACGAATGGTATAATTAAATTAATACTATCCACCAAATCAAAATTAATATCGGTACATTAGTAATACGCATAATGGGTTAACTATAGCAGGGTTGCGTGAGCGATTTCAAAACATAAATTTACTCAATCAATTTTTTTAATCAAGTACCTAGTCAAGTATATATTATCCAGTATATTAGTATAAAATGTTATTACAAAATAAAGCGAGATCATTTATCAACATTTTTATCGAAGTTTTGGTATTGCATTAATATTTGAACTTCGCCCCAATAGTAGATTATAAATAGCCAATAGCTATTATATGTTTAAATGACTGAGTGTTGAAAGACTCAAAGCTATCTCATTTGAAGGGTTGTGACTGTAAAGATTCGGTGTTCGATTTTCTGTGTAACAACAACAAAAAAACGGTTTTTCATTTGAATTTCCATAAATGTAAAGTAATATTTTGTAAAATAATTCCCTCTTTCAACCCAAAATATTAGTACGCGTTATATTAAGATGTTTAATCCACGGGTCACAGTATGAATATAAATATAATACAAAATATATGGTTACTTCGTTACTAAAGTAAATAAAGGGATGTGTAACATGCTAATTTGAATAATAACACAAAATCGTGAACATAATTTTTGCAAAAGTTATGGTTGCGAATATTTATAATTAATACATGGAACACTCCAAAATCACCTAAGTTTATTATTTTTCATAGTAAAAAAAAAAAAAAAACCATCAAATTATAATCTAATATAATATAAACTATAGAAATATGTACAAAATCTTCATGGGTGTATTAGTCGAACAAATAATATAATATCATTTATTAAGTATATAACATAATAATAACCAATTAAAATAACCATCAAGTAATAATACCGACCAAATAACAATGAATTACGTCCCGCGGTTATTGGTATATATTATACCACCATAATTCACAATCTATACGTTTACACGCCGTATAGTCTGATTAAGAACGACGTTGCCAGTTAAATTTTCAATAGTTTACAGATATCATTTTTTATCGTTTAGATGAAACACGCGACTCGTGTACTCGTGTAAATAGCAATTATATTATGAAAACTCGGCGGAACTCGTAACGTTTAAACAAACAAAAGGCGCACCCACCTACGTATATTATTTATTTATCGCGCGACACCAGACTATAATAACTGTGCAATATAAAATTATTTCATTTTTTTTTTTTTTTTTTTAAAAAAAAAACTGTGTGGATATAATGACGTAATCTGCAAATCATACTCGGACTGTGTGTACTGCCGTTCGATTGTCGATGGCAAAAATAATGTCCATAAACGGTCGTGTGTGATGATATCATATTATTATATTTTATCGCCAGCTAGTTATTACAATATAATATTAGGGGACACCCGCAGAGTCAACTTCGGAGCTATTATTTATTTATTTTCGTAATTATTATTCCCATTATATTATATTGATATGAAGTTAGATAGGTAGGTACCGCGCGGTGCCCACACTTCAACGTAACGTATAAATAATAAGCGGCGCTTTCACAGATTTATGCGCGCCGAGTCTGCCGCGCGAGTACATTATGTTATAACGTACGCGCCTCTTCGTATGCGCCTCGACTGCAGTCGTCCCGAGTGGGCGGGTCGCGCGGGGATGGAGAGGGTAGTTTCAAAAACCGCATACTATTATAATACGGATGAACACGCGGGCGCGGGCAGAGGGGTATTATACGGTAGTGACGTCGGCCGTTCGGTGTACTAATTTTAACGCGAATAGTCTTGCAGTGGCGGTGCCTCGGGGCGGTTGTGTGGGGGGGGGGGGGGGGGTGTATAATAATATTACACCGCAGACGTCACGACGGGGGTGGTAGAGGGGATGACGGGAGCGGTGGCGGCTGTGCGTTTGTGGCCCGCGAGCCGCCGGATGATAAGAGCCCCGCCCGCCACCTCCCCGCGGGACGTTCGACTGCCGTCGTGATAAGTACAGTATGGGTATAAACAGAACACGTGCGATATGGTGGTGGCCGTGTGGTACACTCTCTCGTGCACGCACGCACGCACGACCCTTAACGCCGTGCACCCCGCCGCCGTGTGTTTATATAACGATGACGATAATAATAATGATAAAAACACGCGTGAACTTTGCGGGCATTGAGTTGCACAGTGCAAAGACCGTCGTGCGGCGCGCAAAACGATTTTTGCGCGTCACGCGAAAATTAAGATATTTTCGGTGTGTGAGGGTCAGAGACGCGTCGAATGCGAAGTCGGTATTACATTATATACGTATACGCCGAAGGTTTACAATATTATGTTGTAGGAGTGCGTGTGCGCAAGCGCGCTCGTGTGTGTGTGTGTGTGTGTGTGTGTAGCTGCAGGTAGGTATATATGTAGTATATACTTGCTTGCCTTTTCCGCGTGCACCTCTGTCGTATTTATATATATATAAATATATATAGCGGAAAAAGGTCGAGAAAAAAAAATGAATAAATGAGCGAGTGAAATCGTACGTAGGTACCCGTTTATTATATTTTATTATGTTATATTATTATTCTTTTGTAAGCGTGTTATAGGTGGTGCCTGCTCCCGTACAGGGCCGCGCGTTTTATCGCAACGGTCTGGCGCGGCGGCCAAAACAGAAACGAAAATCAACGGCCGGTGACACGCGACCGCGTAACTGGTCACGGACGGACGGACCACACACTGGTCAAACACGCCATCTCACACACACACGCACGTACACGCCAATATTGTGTTTATTATTGTAGTAGTCTCGTGTCGTACACAATGAAATACGTCATCATCGTGCACATGTATTTGAGAATATATGCAGAGTCGGGCGAATGCGATATATATTATTGTTGTTGTTGTTGTTGTTGTTGAACAGATTATGCACACTTGCAGCAGGCCCGTATACAGGGTTGGTTTTAGGAGTTCAACCGCCCCCCCCCCTCGAAATTTTAAACTAGTTATTTCGTAAGTCTAATACTATGCGTATTTAACGAATATTACTATACATAAAATCATACGTGTTTTTAATTCGAGGTTTTAGAAATATTTTAAACCTCCCCCCCCCCTCAAAAAAATAAATAAATTGAATGCGCGCCGGCTACACGCACGCGTAACGTAACGATAGAACGATAGAACTCGCCGTGGTCGTGTGTACTATTTAATGGCACACTATATACCTACACGTCCTACAATACATATATATATATATATACTTACAGTGTGCACGCGTAAACGCGAATCGATCGTTTTGCGGCCGGCGCGCGGTGGCACATACATATAATAATATACGCCGCGATAGCGCGTACTCGACATACCTCTAAACGCACGTCGTCGCGTTATTATAATATCGACGCGAGTACAACATATCGTATGTCCACACGTCTCTTAATAATAATATGATATAAGTCGTGTGTTAACGCATTGCGAATCGCTTACAATGGCACAACAATAGTAATACTCGTCCACAATGCATCACGCGCTTATAACTATGCACGCGTATACCGCCATTATCTATACCTACCGCAACAACCTCGTTTATAATATAAAATAGCGTAAATCGTATAATTATGTAGGTACAACAGTAGACGCCGCTTATAAGGGATATAAGATTCAATCGCTTATTAGACTCAAAATCGCTTGGAACAGTCCGGACGGTGTTCAAATTCATTAAAAGAAAATTGATTATAAGACTCAAATTCTATAAAAAAAAAAAAAAAAATCGAAAAAAATAAACTTTTGTGTTGGTTATTAGCTTATTACCTACCACTGATTTCTAATCATCTTATATACTTATATATGTGACAACAAATTTTATCGCATTTAAAATTTATAAAAGTTTAAAATCTATGGGGAAGTTAATATGTTTATGTATTTAATTAATAATAAGTATGTATGTACTAATATTTACAATTATTTAGTAATACCTAATAATATCTAATATGTAATAGGAAAAGTAGGTAGCAAAATAAAATGAATAGTTAAGTAACATTTTTATTGGTTTTTTTGCCCACTTCGCTAATAAGACTCAATCGGTTATAAGACTCACTTTGTACTGGTCCCAATGTGAGTCTTATAAGCGGCGTCTACTGTATATAATTACAAAATAATATAATATACACTGCAAGCACGGCTTGTACAGAGTGGTTTTCGGGTGTTTGGTATTCGGTCAAAAAGCCTGGGAATGAAAAATCTGTTTTGAAAAAAGCGAGACCTGACTCGTTTTTTTATCGTTGGACAAAAAGTCCGAGCACATTTTTCTCGTCATATTGTTAAAAGTCCGTAAATATAAATTATTATTTATTAAAATATATACTTATTTTCTAGTTATTCAATATTTTATTGGATAATTATTTCTTATACCTATAAAATTACAATTGTCAAATACAAAAATACAACGAAAGTCTACTAGTTATTGATATAGGTAGGTAGATTTATCTATCCGATGTTTATCGTGGCTATTTGTCTACAGTTCACCCGCCATTATTTATTACTATGATTATTGTATAGATTAGACAATAATATATAGATATTAAATTTTATTTGCAAACTGTAGGTAGATACAAGGAATAGTAATCAACCGTAATATTTTATAAGAAAATTAGTTATATTCTTTAAACTCTGTGGTTATACACCCGATCATAGTCGGACTGATAGTGGACATACGACCATATTGTTATCAAATGCCCGACGATTTATATTTGAATTTGTATAGTAATTTAAGTAATAAATTTAAGTAATTTAAGATGACCTCGTAGTAAAAGCCAATATTTTAGTACATCCTCGCATTGATGCTATTAAGATAATTTTTATAGTGTTCTATTAACTATGACCTGTGATATATATCATGTATTTTATATATATTTATATTTAACATTACACAAAATACAATAAGTATACCCTAACATTGGTATTATAAAAAATTATTATTAAACTAATAAAATATTAGCGGTTGGCAGTCATTCGAGTCGTACTCTGACTTTCAAAGCAAGTTTAAAAATCACAAAAAAACATTTTTTTATGATTATTCCAGGAGCGATTGTCGCACATTAAATGTAGTTGGTCGAAAATACTCGAAGAAACTGGAATTTACTCCAGATGATTTAAAATATTATTTTATTAGGTTTATCTACATTTATGGTGGTACTTTCAAGAAAAGTTACTTTGTAATGAAATCGCTTACCAATAAGGCAGTTGTAAAAAATATAAGAAAAAAAAATACCTTATCCAAAAAGATGTTCAACGTCCAGAAAATGTGTTTAATGGAATTGTTGAGAACGAGATCGATTAAAAAGTATTAAGCCGTACTGTTCTAAAAAAACACGGAAATCAGTAATTTCTTTAATTGAAATAAAAAAAAAAGAACACCATCTGGACATGCCCAATGTGCAACCAAGAAATAAAAAAATGACCGTTTATTTTGTGCGACTCTTGCTTGGTTTGGCATCATATGATTGTGTCAATAATAAGCAACACGGGAAGCGTTAGTTTTATGAGAAATGCTATGCAAATTTTAAATAACAAAATATAATAATAAACCTAATAAGTTGCAATATAAATTATAATTACCTTATAAATTGGCTTTCAGGTTAAAATATGTAAGTTTCAGATTAAAGTAGATAAATCATGAGGTATTAGAATTTAATTGTTATTAAAACGTTAGCGGTTGGCAGTTAAGTGTTTAACCTTATTAATCAATAATTATTAAAAATTATAATATTATTGTCAATATGGTCGTGCGTCTACTATCAGTCCGACCATCGTGGGATGCCTACTATAATCCCGACTATGGTCGGGTGTATAACCACAGCGTTTTTTAAATTTAAATTTTATCAATAGAATATTTTATATTTTTTGACTTTTTGTCCTCAGACTTTTCGTTCGAGATTCGGGTATTCAAACCTAAATGAAATAATCTTAAAAAAAATGTTTCATATAGACATTATTCAAGTGGACCTTCGTGATTTTTATAAATATTAATATCAAACACGCCATAGCTATAAATTAACAATATCTTGTTTATTTACGATAAAAATGTTTAATTTTTTTACTTGTGAATCCTCCCCTTTCTCGAAATTTTTCCCTGTTTACGTGCTGTCTTCTATATAATATCTATTTAAACATGTATAAAAATGAATGTTTCTAACTTTGACCTCTACAGACTCAAAAATGCTGGACCTATTTTGATAAAATGTATATTGATAGATTCCATGAGACTGGGGGAGGGTTAGTAATTTCGTTTATCAACCCATGTATAGAGTGGTTCACTAAGCATGCTCATCCCTATTTTCTTCAATAATGCAGTTGTTTAAAATCTGACTTTTGAAATTTTTAAATATACTTAAAGACAATATTTTCAAATTATTGAGATTTTTTGTGTTACTTAAGGAGTATTACCTGTGGTGATACAAACTTCTATTTTTCAAATGAAAACCCCTTTTTTTACTTCAAATTATTTAGTGAATAAGTTTTCTGAAAACATTGACATATCAAATTTAAGTTCAAACGAGTAGTTACTAAATTATTTTATTAAGGATAAAAGTCCTTAAAAATTATATTACAAAAATATAAAGAACAATATGTAATATTGGATCTAGTATTTATTATACTTTGACCATTTTTAATCATGTTGATATTAACAACTAAAATTTTCAATTCACCAAAAGCACTCGTATTTTCGAAATCCGTTATCAGGACTTATTATCCTTAGTACTCAAAGATAAATAACTCAAAAACTACTCGTTTGAATTTTGATTCTGATACGTCAAAATGTTCAGAAAAAATAGTGCTAAATAATTCACAGTAGAAAAATGGGGTTCCAATTTGAAAAACAGAAGTTTATACCTCTACAGTACACTGTACTTAAGTAGTATAAAAAATCTTAAGAGTTTTAAAATATAGTCTTGAAGTATGTTTAAAATTTAAAAAATCAGATTTTAAACAACAACTACATTATTTTTAATGAAAAGAGAGAATGCTTGGTGAATCACCTTGTATATATTGTATAGATTAGCTTTAGAACTAATAACTATAAGTACTAAAAAATACTAGACCGGTTTTGACGAAAAACAATTGAGAATGTTTCAACCAAAACAAAACGGAAACGATAGGTATAGATGGATTATATATAATAGATAGTCAGCCAATGCAGAAATATCTATAACAACAATTCATTATAATATCTATAATAATTATTATTCTGGTTATATTACAAATGAAGCGCATGAAAATCCACATGATCGGCACCATATTTTGCTCATATATTTATTACCTGGGACCCCGGACGGGTCACGCGTAAGAATATTAATATATTATAAGTCATGGGTGACGGCTGTATTATTATAAGATAACAGTCAAAGCGTGTATAGCTGAGAATCGAAAAAATACTCGACCGATAATTTCGACGACCCGAGGAAGGTTTAAATAATTATTATAAATCGAAACGGTTGCGTCTGTGGTTGCTTACCCGCTGTCGCCAATATCGTAAAATCATCATAATGACCATCGTTTTCGTTTATTCTTTTGCTTGTAACTCTTATATGGGTGTTACCCGTTTCGCCAAAATAATATTGGATGTTTCCGCCACAGCCCTTTATTCCGCCAAAAAAAAAAAAAAGGTACGATTTCCGTTTCCACCAAAAAAAGTTTGGAAACCATTGATCAAAATGTTTGAGCAATGTATAAGGTAAGTAGGTATACAGTATAGGTAATTTTGTGGTAGGTATAACATAATATAGTAATGTGACATGTAATAGCAATGAAGTTTGTAAGTAATCGCAATGACCGAACAACAATATTATATACAGCGATAATCGGCATTTTGAAGCATTTAAAATGTATAACGATCGTGTGATTTTTTTAAAAACTATAATTTGATATTGTAATTATTATTTGACTTTAGTATTGTATTACTATTTTAATTGTATTGTATTTTTTTGTAGGATTTTGTAATGTTTAAATATAAAGGATAGGATAGGTGGGCAAGCAACTATTATTGATTAGAACGTTTCCTCACATAAGTGTACACACACTATCGTTACTACGCGTTTGTACTACACGGTTGACGAATAATGTTTGGCTGAAACGTATTTTCGCGAAAACACATTTTAGCGGAAACGAGAATCGCATCTTTTTCGTTTTTGGCGGGAGAGGGCTATGCTCGCAATTATTGGGAGGGGAAGAAAAGCTACCGGCCGCTATATTATTTTTATCGTCCGCCTAAACGCGGTGATGGATTGTCCATCGTGTCTCGGATTCGCCTGCAGGCAACGCCGGATAATAGGTGCGGCACAGCCACAGCCAGTGTTTTATTATAATAAATAATATTTTCGCGTTTCGTACAATTTATATTAATATTATTATTTAAACCTGCAGTGCGCTGTTTAACGTGGAGCGCGCGCGACACCTGAACCAACAAGTGACGCGAGCAAAAAGAGTCGCGTGTGTGAAAGCTCGATCGCACGCGTACGCACAACGGCCATACAATATAAACTGCTAGTGTGATATATGCATGTAATATATATATATATATCGTGAGTAATATATTATAATGATTTGAAACACGATATATATATATATAATACAACGAGGTTACGTTTTATATTGTTAAGCCCGCGTTATTATTATCGTATATATATGTGTGTGTGTGTGTATATGTTATTTACGTACGAGAGCGCGTTTATTACTTGGACGTGAATATATTATATATATATATTTATATGTATAATAATATGCACACATAGGTATTGCATGATATGTACGCCAGACGCACGCAAATATTGTTTTAATATAGTTTTGTATATATTATTAATATTTAATTGTCGTTTGTCATACCTATGCGTTTCGTGTATAATATAATATATAATATATTATTATTGTTTTATTGATAATAAACTATAGCGGCGGCCGACCGCAGCGGTTGCTATAATATAATAATAATAATAATATGACGTTCGCGGCGCATCTGTGCAAACCGCATATATAATATCATATACCTGGGTACACACACAGACTATATGGTTACCATGCGATAATAATAATAATAACTATAAATTAAACAAACGCCTCGGCGGCGGTTTCGTTCGTGTCGCTAACCATTTTTTACTTTCGTATTATCATTTTTAAATGCGCGTCTATACGTCATACACCGTTATATCTCATACCATGCATGTAGGTGGGTAATAATAAATGTTTGCTCACTAGGTCAGCCGGGGTTCGCGGTTCACCTTACAATACGCGCCTTCTACCTCCCAGTCGTTCTAATTTATTTTGATTTTTTTTTTCCCACCATTACTACTATATGCCCCGAGCTACCGTCGCGACCGCAGTGAAACGAAATTTTCATTTTTACACCAACACACGTACATATATCATAATGTATAGATGGATACGGCGGCAAACCCATAAAACTCACATCCAATATACACTATTTGTGAGGCGGCGGCACCCCGGAGGGTTCGATATACTCTCGGCGTGCCTAACCCCCCACGCGTCCGCAAATTAACCAACCGATCAATCAATCTTTTATTTTGTATTTTTTTTTTTTTGTTCTTTTTCCCTTTTTTTTTTTTTTTTTTGATCGTCGTCATTTTCTGTGCGCGATAAAAAATGTTCTACAATTTTATTATTATTTATTTATTTATTTTTTTAATAACATTAAAACGCTGCGGTAATGTTTTCTGCCATGACGTTCGTTCGTCTTTCAAGTACGCGTGCCTATATTACATATAGTGTGATTATGCGTGTATCAGAGCGGCACGATAATAATAATACGACGTCATGTGTAAGCGCCGACGATCCGGGGGTGGTGGGAGGGGGTTAAACGTGCAGTGAACGGTTCACTGCGACGCGCGGCGTGTAAACACACGCGGCCCGACCGTAGTATGGTAATAATAATAATCACTATATTATTATTATTATTATTTTGTACAACACGCTCGTTGGCGATGCCGTCCGGCGTCCCGTTTTTCTTTTTAACAAACTCTTTTTAGTGGTCTTTGTGTATTGTAAATTGTCGGTCACCCGCCACCGCCGCCGATACCAACCGACTGCAGCCACACGTTTGACCTCACGCGTGGTGGGCGGCGGCCGTCACTAGCAACCCCGCATCATCATCATCATCATCGTCGTCGTCGTCATCGTCGTGTAACTGGACGATGAAACAGCGGACGGCTGACGTGCCGGTGCAGCTCGTACACGGAAATTCCGCGATAAACTATATTATATATATATATATATATATACCCTTTGAAATTAAACACGAAAATTTCATTATCTTATTAAATTAAAATATATAACCCCGTCGTCGTATTGATTTAACGGAGTTTCCTACTCTCGACACAATGATTACGATGTCCACCGGGAGTAAAACATTACGGTATAGTGAATAATAATTATTAACGTGTTTTCTCGAGCGTGAGCGAATTGTACGTCGTGTGTTTTTCAGAATTCAATTTCAATTAAAATAATTCAATACACTTAAAATAATAAATAAAAACCATTTTGAATTTATAACATAATCATAGGCACAAAAAAATGATGCGTTTTAAAAACGATTGTTTATAGAAAACGATAAATACGATACTGTTAAACATTATATTAACATTTATGATAATAATCACTAAATCACGACGATTTAAAACGTATACGGGCGAGTGTGGGGTTTTTCAATTTTAAATAAATAAAAAGAGATTGAATAGGTACCTACGGCGTATATATATATAGTAGGTATATATACGAGTATAAAATAAATTAACTTTTACTCGTACATTGTAAATAAATGTATAACCCCCATAAAGTATAAATAATATCAAACATTGACTTTCTTTCGAAACGAGGTATGGAACGATACTAATAGTTAATTCATTTAGTTTACAGCACGCACGCATCTATATAATAGTTAGAAAAATAATATGTACCCATCTAATGTAAATATAATAATATTAAAATGCATCCGAATTAATGTCATGATATAAATAATACCAAACGACAAAACCGATAGAAATTCACATATGTGTTGTTATAAAAGAATTACGAAAAATAGTCCTAATTCGGAAATTAAATGGCCCACTAGAGCGAGAAGATTTGTATTCGAAGTAATTTATACATATATGTATATTGTGTTATATTTGCCTAAAATATTTATTTGATATTGAAACAAGTTATATAGTCTTAAGTTTATAACCTACGCACATACATATATTCTCTAAGTTATTGCAGCTTATCTATCTAATATTGATAACAACCATATATATATATATATATAGTACGGTGGGATTCGACAATATATTATAATGTTAATCGAAGAAAATACCACTTTGTATATAAATCACTATTAAAACAGTTTATACGTCTTAAATAATTTTACATCTTTAATTAATCATTCATTTTAGGGTTTATGGGAATTACAAAATTAATGAACCTCTCTCTACTAGTTCCGCTAAAGTTTGATTAAAGTTATCTGAAACGGTTATTGCGATCGGGAAGAGGAATATGATGATCATTCTTACTATCTAAATGTTAATACTCGATATTTATTACAGGCGTTTAATTTAATCGAAAAGTTGGTTGTAACTGAATGATAATTACGAAAATATAAGATACTCCCGCTTAAAAACAAATAATGTTTTTGTAGGTACCCATATCACGTTAAACTAGACAGTGAAGGTTTTTAAATTATCGATAAAAAGGGAAATATATTTTACCTAAAGCAATATTAGAAATGTATATATTTTCAATTGCTTCGGAGCGTAACATCTTAAAAACTAAGTATCACACAGCTTGAAGTATAGTTTATTGCTACATTATTTGCTTTTATATTATTAAACCAGATGTTAACCAAACGAAAAATATCATTGAAATATCTAACATCGTGTACTAAATATAATTTAAAAATAATCATTAAACGAACTTGAAACGTTATGACTTTTTGAGGTATTTTACATCAAAAAACTACTCACATTAATGACTTTCCAGTTGACAAAATTCGGTTAAGCAATTATTTTTATTTATCTTTCTTCTTTACCGCTTATTTTATGAACGAAGTAAAAGTAATTTAATCATAAAGACGTATAAAAAGTTACCTGTGAATTTTTAAATGTGTCTAAATTCTAAAATAATTAATAACCAACGAAACACGAAATAATGAATTTCACCGCTGAAAACAATGCATAAACGGTTGTGCGTGCTGACCAACCATAAATATATAGGTATTGTTCACAAAAACAATACCCATTTCTATATAAGCCAATACAAGAAACGATTTTGTCGACGATATTTGTTTTATGGAACAACATGAGTTTGTCTTAGTTTCAAATTAGAAATACCCGAAACTATTGGTTGTACACGTTAGACCTCGACAATTCTCAAACTAAAGTTGTAGAAAGATAGTCGAACAGGGATAAGAGGAATAAAGAAGAAAAATACTTGTCATTAAACCACTGAAGTTTGTTTAACACTTTCAATGTGACGTCGAATTGCCATCGGCAGATAAAAATCTAGTAAGATGAACGATAAAATACACTCTGACACCTTATCAACAACGTTTCGTATTCACTCTGCAATACAACACTAAAATAACATGATTTTACAACTTAAAAAGTAATATTTTAATAGTATAATATTATAATAATGTAATATGTTAATTCAAAACTTAACATTTTTATACATTTTTTTTTTTAAAATTATTATTATTATTTTTTTAGCTTTGTTTTAAAACAAACAATCTATAATTAAATTATTACAATAAGTATCTGTGCAGATATATATACAATAAACGCCGCCTATAAGACTCGCATTGGGACCAGCACAAAATGAGTCTTATAACCGATTAAATCTCATACGTGAAGTGGGAATAAAAACATATAACAATTTTAATAAATTATTTACTTTAATATTTATGTCGTTACCTAATTTTCGTATTACATATTAGATATTATTAAATAATTATAAATATATATATTACATACATACATACATACATACATATATTTTAAACTTTTATAAATTTTAAATGCGATAAAATTTGTTATACATAACATGTTTATGGTATGAATAAAAACCAGTAATAAACCAGCTAAACCAATAAAACCAGCACAAATGTTTATTTTCTACAATTTTTCTTTCGAAATTTGAGTCTTATAACCTAATTTTTTAATGAATTTGGATACGTCAAGGAGTGTTTCAGATGATTTTGAATCTAATAAGTGATCGAACCTTATATCCGTGAATCTTATGAGCAGCGTCTACTGTATTTAAACATGATGAAACACGTGAGAAAAAGTAAAAAAAAATATTTTATTCAAAATTATTAAATATATAGTTTAGTAAACGATGATAATAAACAATCGCTTCGCATATTTAATATGAAATTTAGCACGATATCTACTCAAAAGTGATGACTGATGAGTATTATAAAATATTTATAATGAGCATAAAAAATATGAGAATATATAAGACGAACCGTCAGTCCATTGTTATGAGTTGGTAGTATTGATCAGTCACTGATTCGAGTAGACAACATACCAACGTATTATTGAACCAAATGTTCTTAAGCTTCAATAGTATTCAGTAGATATAGTTTAATTAACACGTGGAAGCTTATGAAAAACAATTTTGAAGAAACACTCCGTGTTCTAACAGAAACAACTTACAATAAATAAAAGTAAATATTTAAAAATTCTAATTTATTAGCTATAATAATAATGATTTATTTAAAGCCCCGAAGGCAAACAATACAGTGAATACAGAATAAATTGAATATATTATAATAGCTAGACTAAACTTATAAATACATTGGGACGTGTTAAAAAAATATTAAAAGTGTCTTAGGGCAAAATGAAACTTCAAACATATAATTTGCCGGATAACCCCAAATGGAAAAACTAAAGATTACAGATTTTATTTAATTTTAAAACGTAAATTTGCAAACTTTGAGAATTAAAAATTTTAAAACCAACGCTCTTAAAAATAATTTTCAGATAATTTATTATATTCGTGACATTATGATCTTTTAATGTGTTGAGTAATGGTATATTTTTAAGCATTTAAACCCTAGTGAAAAAATAACTTACAAGATAATAGATACTAAACAAATGTCCTCTATAAATTATTACTATTAGTATCACTGATTAAATATTTGCAATTTAAATCAACAAAACTTTTTCACTTAAACTTATACTCGGTTCGCTGTTTTAATTTACAAATATTATATTTGATTCTAGCTTCGCCCTGCAACTGTACACAATATATTATATTAAAGTATTAAATTTTGTTTGCTTTATAGTTCCATATGTTTATAATCCTAGTTGTGAGTGAATTAGAAATTATGTATTAGTGTGTCAAAATGAATAAACATAGATTTCGCTGACCGTCAAAATTAAAAATAAATCCCTGCACGTCTACTTTGATTATTATTTTTATAAATATAACGCACTCAAAATGTCTTTTCTATACACTCCATGTCTTATACATTATACAGCCACATCATAGTTATTGCCTTCACCCCTTCGGCTTTCTTTCAAAATATTTCTCGGGCCATCTCCAATATTCTCAATACAAAATACATTTTAGTACAATAGAACTACTTTTTCTTTATTTCACAGATTGTATCAATCCCACACTTTTCATATAATTGTTTGTCTTTTATCGATATTCTTATGCTTCGATAATACTTGAAAAATATTTACAGTATCTTATTCTCAGAAACGATCAATCGCCGTGACTATTCATTTTTGGCTGTTATTCATATATCAAACGAATTCTAAATGAGATGTGGAAAATAAGGGATTTTACATCGTGACTTTCAATTTCCTACCAATAAAATATAATATAGTTCAATGCCATGGCGGTTTTTTCCCCAGTCCAAATTACCTCATAAAATTATGACATAGTTGATTTTCGTTCTTAACATTAAAATAAAAATTTAATTTTTAAAACATAAGACATTTCTATTTCCTATTTGTATGTCTATAACATGTGTTTGTTACCTTGTTTTATACTGTTTAAGAATAATGTGAAGCCTTCGCAACGTATTGTATGAAGTTATTTTTATAATTTTACTACCTTTATTATAAAATTATTAACTCTGTCAGAACATCAATAAGAATACTAAAAAATATTAGCTATAATGTCGTTAATATCGTTATAAAGTATACTGTTTATGCATAATACGTTTTTTTAATAGAAGATTTAAATAGTTTTATTATTATCTTACGACGATAAGTTTAAAATTAAATTTAACTTGGTCAAAGTTACTTGATAAACCTTAAGAACTCGTCTGGAATAAATTTAAAATTTTCATCCAGTGCGTATTGAATAATGTATTATTTAATAAGAAAACTAGGTAATTAATAACAAATATTATTTTATTATGAAATATGATTATACCGCCAGTAATTCAAAAGAACATCTAATCTCGTAAATTGATTAATGTAACTATTATTTTTCGTATGAAAAACTTACTTGTTTCATAATAAAGAAGACAGAACACAATAATTAAGTTTTTAAAACATTGAATATACATATCTAATGTACGCCAACGTTATAATCTAATTATCTTGTTAGGGTTTTATTTTTATTTTAAATGCAAAACATTAGTGTCGATACTGTTAATACGCATTTTTTTTAAATCATATAATATTATTGTTAACATTTTCATTAGAATCTACTAGGCAATAACTTTTAATAATGAATAAAACAAAATTTCATCCAAAATTCACTTAAATCAGCAATGCCAATAATTATATTCACACGGTTTGCAAATAAAACCGCAAAGCTTAACACACACATTTCGGTGCTCGTTTAAAATTAGTAGCCTGTTCGCTCAATATGAAGTTCCTGCAAAGCGATCGTTTTTTTTTTTTTACATTCAATTTATTCTACCCGTGTCATTGTCGTTTTTTTTTCTTTTTTATGTTTGTCATCAAAAACCGTGTTACCGTAAACGCCTATCGAATTTTAACGATTAATAATATAATGTTATTTATCGTGTAACAAAACTAATTGTCTAGAGATTATATTGGCGTAAAATGAAGTTCACTAGAACTTTTTGAAAAGTTAAATCCTAAAACTTTTTTACACACTTTGATAGTACGTACTAGGTCACACGGTGGGTGTTACACAATTAGATACCATAAATCTAATCGTTTACCACAAAACTTGTGTGGTATAACACTATGAGTCATTCGTTTATTACAAAATAAAATACTTCGTCTAATTCCAGACAATGCGATTTAATACCCAACGTTAATTTAAATAATATAATAGACATAAAGTAATTTTGAAGGTATTTCATTTAAAAATAGAAATACTTTTGATTTTGTATGAAATTGTTTATGGTAAACACTTATAAAATTTGAGTTGAAAGCTTCACGTTGAACAAAATTCGAATAAATTAGGTAATTTATGTGAAAATGCATTAAGCGATCATTTGTGCGTTAAAAATAACGTAGTTGTAATACTCTTCAATAATAGAAAGAGAAAATAACTTCAGGTACGTCAAATATCAAAATAGAAAGAAAACCATATAAGGTTAGATGATAAAACTAAAAATTTCGGTATTATACTTATATTGAACACGCGTGATGACTTTGTGTTTAAATAATCTTATTCGAATGTTTTGTACCCGATAAATCGAATCGTTGCCAAACCTCGTTTACGCGATGTTTTCTGGAAAAATATTTTTATCGTATATTTTTATTGTTTTGTGTTTTTTCTTCCAGTCCAGGGTTGGGTCGATGAGCTACCTATAGTCTGTATCGGTGGACCACGGCTCAAAATATGGTCCGGTTGTGATGAGTGATGGTCGATCACAATAATTGTATTTTACGTAATAATTAGAAATTAGTGCAAACAGTAGAAAATTTAATTGAATGGAATTATTAAACCGCGTATGCTGGTAACTGTTGTAGATGTGATTAAACGTTAGGAATCCTAAAACTCGGTGGCCTTATACCAGGGGGTGTCCAACCTGTGGCTCATGAAAGGTTTTGATGTGGCCCTTTCGTTAATTTCATAACCATCAATTACTGTGTATGTGTTATCGTTATTTCGACGATAGCGATGGCGAAAAAATAAAATGTATGTGGCCCACGGCAACTTCTACTTATATAATGTGGACCAGTTTTTTCCAAAATTTTGGACACCCCTGCCCTATACCTGCCTATCCGGCGCTGCTTTCTTTTTCAACGTTGTAACCAATGATTGAATTGGGGAAAAATTAGATGGGACATGTGTAAAAGTGTAAAAAAAAAATGTGCATACCCGATCAAGCAAATATCTTGTTGATTAAAATATAATTAGAAGAAGAACACGCATAAATATTTTCTAAAAAGAAGAGAGATTCCGTCCCCCGCGTCACCCCTCAATTCGAGCACTGGTTGTAACGTTCGAAATATTAATAATACACACCATTCCTGTAGGTAGTTGTTATATTATCGTAGTGTGGTTATATCGACTCGGGGAAAACGTGGCAACGTATGATGGTACGGGGACGCCCATGTACCACCTAGTCCAGCGTTTCCCAAACCATGGGTCGCGAAATTTTTTTGTTGGGTCACGACTCGCGGTTACAATTACAGTTATTTTAGTCGTAAATTGATAAATAGTATAAATAACTAGTATTATAGAATAAATGACGTAAAGTTATTACGATTATGGAATTGTTTTTATCTTATCGGTAAATGTGCTAATGACTAGTGACTACTCAATGATAAAGTGGATTATAGTAAAAATCTTATTTATTTACGGCATATTTTTTTCAAGGTGGCGGGGGGGGGGTCGCGTACCTAATAAAGATTAAATTTATGGGTCGGCATTGCAAAAAGGTTGGGAAACGCTGACCTAGTCTACAGATCTATTCAGAAACGGTCCGCTAATAATGACTGCAGACAACAGTAAATGCGTGCGTGAGTGTGTGCTGTAGGAATACCGCCCGAGTGCACTAACGAAGCACAAACGAATGAAACCAATTTGGATCCAACATTCGTAATGGTGGGGAGGGGGTGCTGGCATGTCCCCCCTGTACGAAAATCGAAAAACTTCGGAAGGGATAAGGCACTAACGTGCAATAACGATAGCACCCAGTTCTGAACCAAAATCCTAAAAGGGAGGTGCCAGCGACATTGACCTGGTATTTGTTGCTTTTCGATGTCCTTATTGAACCGGCGGCAGCGGCGAATATTATAAAAGTCGGTATATCATATAGGTCGGTATAGTCGGTGTGTGCCTACCTGTGTATCTATACTGAGTTATCAGAACCGATATACCGACGACGAAACTCGTGTTGTAATTACATTGTAACCATCATCGCAAGAGTTCCTCTGTCGGAATGTCGGCATTTTCGTATACACATATAATGTACATTCATTCGATGTGGCATGTCATATCCATTTACACACATACACAAAGATAGAGGGTATCAGCAGTGGCGACGGCGCAAGTGTCTACGATGGCATATAATATAAAACGGTGAACGAAACAATAGTGAGCACTCGCGCGCACGTGTGGGTACGTGTAAGTGTGTGTGTGGGTGAGCGTGTGTGTACGTGGGTGCGTGTCTCGTATAATGGTTAGCAGTGGACATGTTTTCATTGATACCCGACACGAGTGCGGCGTAGGTCTATGCATATATAGGAAGCTCGGCAAATCGATCTCGCACACACACCCACGCACCCACACAGTGTCTACGCGTGAAATAAAACGGTCGCGCGAGGTGTGGAGAGAGAGAATATGACATTTCCGTTAACTTCACGCGGTGCACGGCGGCTGATAACCGCATACGATGCGTGCGAGGAGTAGTTCTTGGATGTGTGTGGTGTCCAGAGATAAAAGAACATAGTAATAATAATAATAATAATACGGCTATACGACTGACGACAAAAAGTTATAAAATAATAATATCATAACGTCGTGTACGAAGATAATAATATATCGTTATAATATTTTAAACATAATATAATATTATCATTGTACGCCGCCGGTGCAGTTGGCCGCCGTATACGATACAAAACAGCAATAATAATAATAATATAATATATAAATTACGTTTCGTACGACACTTGATCAATATCGCGGGTTTTTAATGGGCCAAAAGGAAACGAAACGAGTTCGCATTCGGTAGGAAGAAAATCTAATTCGTATATATACAATACAATAGCGGCGTGACGTCATGTGTACGAGGGTGGCGTCACCAGTCGGCGAGTGGAAACTCGATTTTTCACGTAAATTTTGTTGAAAACAATTTTTTTCCCCGCGCTCTTCTCGCTAATCCACGCGTGCAGCCCCGCGTACACCGCGACTCCCGCTCGTCCACGGTTCCTTACCTCGGGCAACGGATCGCGTAATGAGATTGTCAAAATCTGAAGCAGTATTTTCGCGGTCTGTCGTATATAACCACACTATATTATTAATAGCGACTTCGGCGGGACTTTGCGGCGATCTGTTCTATATTTTTTATTGTTTTATAGAACGAGTGTGGTTGGGGTGGGAGGGGGGTGGGGAGAGACGGCGGAAAACCCGATAAAAAAGAAAATCGGGACACTGGGGCACTCGAGTATGATGTATAACATAACATATTCGGTATCTATATTTTAATGTACGACGTTGTCGTCATCGTCGAACACGTTGGATTTCGACGACACGAATTTCCTTTACCGTTTCTCTCTCTCTCTCTCTCTCTCTCTCTCTCTCTCTCTCTCTCGTAATCACGTAAAGTCGTTAATCCTCTTACACGTGTCGACGATCAAAGGTGTGCGCCGGCCGAGTGATGGTAATAATAACATAATTTGATATTATACGAATTATGTATACGAGAGGATACGGAATTATGATAAAACGCGCGCGCGATTTTCAGTTTCTCCGTTCAAACGAAACCGGAAATTAGAAAAGTTCCAGCGGCGCGCGGACGATAATAATATATAAATTTTATAGCGTGCGGGCGCCCGACCGTATTGGCAATAGAGTGGTTTCTTTTCGGCGAGTTTTCATCCAAAAGGTCCAATAACTATTATATATATACGCACGCACACACTTCGGTGGTGGCCCAGTTCCATTGTCGAAAGAAATTGGCAACGTGCCTAATTAGTTTTGCAGACGACTTTTTCCCGCGGAGGCGGTGGCGGTGACGGAGGGAGACGCGCGCGTGTGTACACCGGCGAATGAATAAAACCAGCACACGACCCGCGGGGACGGTATGACGACGACCCCCGGGGAAGGGGCGGAAAAAAATTGCAAAAAATTTACTGCAGCAATTCCGGTTTTTTTTTTTTTACGCGAGGCTTTCGGCGTTGGGAAGACGGGCAGGCGGTCTTCGCGGGGGGAGGGAGGAGGAATGATAGGGGGAGGGATGAAACACGCATCGTGAGGTGTGTGTACTTACGGCGACGCGTGGCGACTCGTAGTAATGTAGTAGTAACGTAAAATAGCGGATAGTCGTCGGCGGCGGTGGAGGTGGTGCTAGTAGCGGTAGTGGTGGAGGCGGCGGCGGAGTGTCGGTGCTTCGAGTACGGGAATCTCGTGTTTCGACGAGAACGTTGATAATATATAGCAGCGGCTCTGTACCTGAGTGATAATAGCTTTGCGAGCGTGGCGAGGTGCGGCCGCCGTTCGATAATACAAAAGCGGCGGCGACGGCGACTGCGACGGCAGTGGCAAATGACGGCGGCGACGGCGGCGGCGACGACGACGAAGACGACGACGACGATGATAACGACGACGGCGACAACAGCGATCGGGACGACGACGACGACGACGACGACGGCAACGGCGACGGCCGTGCGGGGCGAACGTGCACTCGGCGGTGCGACTGACCACTGCGAGCGCGGCGGAGTCAGCGGCAGCGATAAGGGCCAGCGGTGTCGGACGCGTTGTTGTTGTTGTTGTTGTTGTTGTTGGTGCTGCTGCCGTCGGATGGCGGCATCGGCGGCGACGACGGACGTAGGCGGCGACACGAGACGACGGCGGCGAAAGCTGCGATACGGGTGCGCCGTAACGACGGCGGCGATAATAAAGCTCCGAACGGCTGCGGCATCGCCACTGACGGGCACGAAAAAGTATCGGCCGGCGCGCCGCAAAGTTGGTAGCACGGCGTGTGTTGTGTACGACTACGTCACAGCGGTACAATAAGCGCGTATACGTATTATATCGTACGCCACCGCTCGGCGTGCACGTCGCGCGCGCACAGTCAGCTGAGCAGAGCGTATCGCACCCTCTCGCGCGCTGGTGCCGGCCAGTAGGGCAGTGGTGAGGTGGCCGTCATCGCCGCCGCCGCCACCCTTTCGGATGCGCGCGCACCAAAGAGTCGTCCGCCCGCATGTCGCGTGATAACGTGCGGTACACGCGTATACATATATATGTATGTGTGTGTGTGTGTGTGTGTGTGTGTGTGTACAATAATATATATATATATATATATATATATATATATATATCGCGTATATAAGCGCAGACAGTGACACTGCCGCCGAAACCGACACCGCGTCCCGTTCAACCCTCCCCTCGTCCTTCGCCGTCTGCTTCTTCCGCTTCTGCTTCTGCTTCGTCGTCGTCGTCGTCTTCTACTTCTTCTCGCGCTATCCGTTCTCCGCCGACTCGCCGCCGCACACGCGATATCATATACCGCACCGCCCGCGTCAGCGTGTGTTCGTTCAGACGAAACTTTCTGCCGTCGACGCGCATTGTTGTTATGTACAGAAGTCGTCGCCACTGATGACCAACCTCGTCTCCACCCCCCCCCACACACACACACACACACACACACACACCTCACTCGCCGCCGCTCCCCGAAAGTCCGCGCACAGCTATTATGCCCGACCGGTGATAAGGATAAGTCATATCTCCGTGCGCATTGTCGTGTGTGAACCTACACATATATGTGTGTGTGTGTCATCGTCACATAAAACAATAATAATAATGTAGACACGGCGACCTACACAAGCGTGACCTCCGCCGCCGGACTTGTAATGATAATGACAATGACACATAAATATAAAATGCGAAAACGGACGGCCGGCTGCGTATACGCACGATTTCCTCGTTTTGTTTCATCATCGATTTATCAATTTTCCGACACACTTACAACAGTTACCGCCGATAAAACTTCATCGTCCCCGATTTATAATGGTATATAATAGCCCTTCCGTCTATACATATACACACACACACATATATATATATACACTATAAGGAGTGTCTATGTGATAAGTCGTCGAGCATTCGTCAACTTCAACGCGCAGCCCCGTGCAATAATGTGTTGAGCTATATTCCATAATATACACTAAACTTTCTAATGCTTTGTATATAATACGCGACGTACATTTACTTTTTTTATTCAATAAAATATCGCTGGTGATTCATCGCCGATTGTTGTTCGTTGTCTCTGTAAACTATAATATCCAACGATATTATTGTATAACGTAATAATATGTTACGTGATGATAACATTCTGTTGTTTCTACTTTTTAATGCACGCCAAACAAAACAACGCAAACCCATTAAGCCGTTTGCCAAAATGTAAAATCATTTATTTTACATTTGTCGTCCGCGCGCGACTAAAAGGCGAAATGGTAAAAAAATAATTCATAACGAAAATCGTATGTTATTAATTTATCATGATATGATAAAGTTTACTCGTCGCGATGAAGTATCTGCTTTCTAATCGACATTCTGTTGTCATGAAGTCATGAAGAATTTGAACTACTAATTACAACGGTCTAAATATGTACCGTAATTATATTTTTATTAATTGAGGTTTGCAGAATGATTTACGAGCTGCTCCGAGATGATTATTACTACACAATATTAGAAAATATAAAATATCTTAGAAATTTTTAATTACACAAAACATAAAATTAATTTTAAAAAATCATTATGCTTGCACAATTTTAGCAGAAGATGTATATATAATTGCTACAGAGGTATCGATATTAAAATATTTTTAAACATTTTACTAAATTAGCCATATTTGTAGCCTTATTTATGAATATACTGATTACTAAATACATAACACCTGATTTATTCTCCCATAAATTTGAACCATAATAAACTAATAGCGTTTACCCCGCGTAAAGTAAATATTTGTTATTTAATTTTGCCCGACATTATTCCGTTATGCTCTGAGGGAATTTTCAATTAATCAATAGTCTGAAACATAACGCAATATAAGCCTTAGGTACCCAATTGGCTTACAATACTGTTGTTTAATTGATAATACATATTTTGCGGTAAGATAATTATTTTAATCACAATGCACGAAAATACCAACTCAACGTGCATAATAATATTTAATACAAACGAATAAACGAAGACAATATTTTAGTAATCTTTTTTTTCTGTAGGAGACATTAATTGTTATCCATAGATACATTTTTTTTATTCATTAATAATTGATATCATTTACCTGTACACGGCTACACCACACATCTATCCAATATTTATTTTTATTTTTCCTATTGAAAATACCTATATCGGATACAAAATGTCACACCTTACGAAAGATTAAAACTGCATACGAAAATACAAATTCTAGTATTGACACACTGCAGACACGTCGATACGTAAATAATCGACAATCTTGCGGAGTGCGTAGACAACAATAAAACAATATTTATTATTGTATTTTGATTTTGATTATTACGAATACAATTTCAGTTGAAAAAATTGCATAATCCAGGTACTTATTTTTATTTTATTTTTTTATTTCAATATATGAAATAGGAATTATTGTGGGTAGCTTTCAAATATTTAGGTAAATATATGGCACGACTTTCCGACACCTATATACCGGTTAATTTGTTTTCAGTGATATTGCTGTGCTTATTACCAAATATTATGTAACAGTTCCACAGCAATAAATTAATTTGAACACTATTTGAATTGAAATACATTATTATTCATTGTATTATATTTATTTTTATTGCACACAATATCACGAACCTTCACAACGACGTTAAAATATATAGATAGAGTAAACAGATATTTTAGAAGCCTATAAATTATTATCCTGCAAACGTGTCAATTATTAACAACAATTCGTAATGTATTATATTTTCTTACATTAGCGATGAAATATTGTGCGAAGAATATTGTGTATAAATATTATAAGTAGGTTGGACGCATTTTGGAGAAAACTATGTTGGAAGGCTATTATTAAAGTAGTGTTGTATTTTATTGTATTATGTCAATGTTTTTGAACTATATAACAGTCGCTCGACACTTGACACTATAACATTGTAGTCCCATCTATATAATAATGAGTTATTTTTAAGTTAATTGGAGTATTATAATTTTCCCGGTTAAGTTCTGTATTTTAGAGAAATCAATTTCATTAATCCTCCTATTGTCGAGTGAAATTCGTTTATGAAGGAAATATACCGTTGAAAATAATCTCCCCGCGCTCGGAGTTGTCTTTCTTAATATTTTTCTCGACAAAGAATAGTCATTTGAGCAATGTGTGCTAAACCTGGGTTGTCAAAGAAGAGATAAAACTAAAACTAAATATATGATTCAGGAAATAACAAAATAATTGTACACGTTGCAACGTTGAGTGTATGTGCAGCAGTAGTAACAGTTTAAACTACTTCTATAATAGTACCGCAGTTAATAAGAAATACTGAAATGGTATGAGGTTAAAAAGAAATTTCTAAAGCCATTTACGAATAGCTTTTTGCACTTATAAAAACATACATTATGAGGATAAAACAATATAATAAATTACGATACATGCACCTAATTGTTTTTCATGTGCAATGATAATTTATTTTTCTGTTAAAATGTTAATGCACCCCGTGGTGAGGAAAAAAATATATTCTTGTTAAATTCAAAACATTAATATTCTTTAGTTTTAACTTTGATTTTTACATTAAAGTATAAAATATACTATAAATATAACTACACACTACACGTACCTATATTATAATAGAGGTACTAAAATGTACCTGTATAGTAGTATAATAGTTTATAATATTGTGAATTTTAAATTAAAAATGAATTGAAGTTTTACAATAGAATATATGTTTAAACATTTCATCTACCTACAGTATTAATCATATATTAAACATAGTATGCAATACGAAATTTAATTATAAAACGCATTATGACAAACTTGCTTTTTGTGTGTACAACAAAACACATTTTTAATATTAACACTATATTATTAATTATATTATCGTGCATACTGCAATAATTACCTACATACTCAAACTGTGGGTACACATGCGTTTCTTATTTTCATTCGGTATCTATTTATTAATAATTTTTAATGGTTGTTAAAATAATATTCAGGTCCGGCTTTCGGTGCCCAGTGAGAAAATTATTTTGGCACCCGTCGCCCCTTTCCAAATTAAAATCGAGATGTCTCTCACGGGGCTTTCTGATTTTACCGCCCTGCGCCGTCGCACGCGTCGATCGTATCTAAAGCCGGCCCAGAGTATATAATACCTACTGCCCAGATAATATTCATTGTTCGACGATACCTGTCTATACTCCTGCCCACGAGAGAACATTACCGTTTCGCGCATGTAGACTGATGGCAGTGACCGCAGTTTCCTCCCCCTCCTCCTCCTCCTCCTCCCCCGCCCAACCCGTACTATGTGCCGAGACAGTGATGGGCTGCAACGGGGATGCGCGGAATAGGACACGTTTTGGCCGAGACACGGCAACGTTCTCTCGTGGGCCGGAGTATAGTGCATAATATTATATTATTTGTCGGCAGGTGAAATCGAATGAATTATTTTTCAACGTAAATATAGATGATAAAATATTAGTTTTATAAAGTATGTAATCAATATCCAATTAATTTTAAATCCCTTATGCCTATCTTATTACATAATGTATTTAATATTTATACTCGTAGTTTTTTGTGTGAAGAATCACCATTTATATATATATATATATATATTTATAACACATATTCAGATGGACAGACAGTGAATATATAGTGAGCGGAGTTTGGGAAGGATATAATACTGTGATCTCATGTATGATGTTTATATATGTATAAGTACCGCTATTCCTTGACATTGTTTGATACATAAACAACTAATAAGTAAATAAATAAGTATACTTTAATGACGATTTTTTTAACTGTTGAGTCATTTTATTCGAGTAATTTTAATCAAACCTGTCCTGTAAACTGTTTTGCTTATTTAGAATTTTATAACAAATATACAGGCCATAAGCCTAATTTCCGTTAGATACATAGTTATACGACGCGTATCTGTTGATTTTGTTGTATTTCCGGACTTCCGTTTCCCTCCACTAAAATGTGTTTGCCCAATAATGTTTATCTATAGAATACACACACACACACACACACACACACACACACACACACACACACACACACATATATATATGTATTTAATTTAAATTAAAGCCTCGATAACTAAACCATTGGCTTGTATTACATACTTAAATTAACCTAAACTAAATCGTACAATTTAATATATTTTATAAGTAACAGTGTTTTTTTTTCATATAGTACCTTCGTTGAGGCCAAGTGCATCGTGAAAGTGTTCGGGTATGTTGAATTTTTTTCGGGTCTCTTGTGTGTCTCTACATTTTACAAAATATGAAAATATGTCTGGTTGATACTAAATAGCCACGCGTTTAACATGTTCTTGGTGGCTCATTTATGAAAAGAAGGGTATGTGTGTAGTGTGTATGACCTATTCTGAGGCGATTTAAAATAACTTCATATCTTCGTTTGAGTGATTTTAAATTATTCCATTTTTCTGTTATTCTTTCAATTCAATTTAATTTATTGTTCATTTTTAACCATTCATTTTTAAATCTGTTGTGGATCATTTTTATCAAGTCTTTGTCTGAGTTTGTATTCCAGAGGTGGTGTTGATGAGGGTCATTTGCTTTTACATATATTGTTATTATATTGATTAAATATAATTATTATATAATATCTAAACATGTTTCGTGGTAAATTTATATGTGACATTTTTGTAACTTGGAGGCCATTTAATATGCATAAAATCTCAACAGTCAACGATATAATAATTGTTCACTCCAGTAACTAGCTATGCCAGGGATGCAAATCCATGGCACGCGTGTCCTAGATGGCACGCGAAAAATTAAAATATTTTTACTATAATATTTAATATAACATAAACTAGGTAAAAATATTTTGAGCGTACGAGTTTTATCGGTCAATAACGATTATTCAATTTTATCTGTAGATAAAATAATAATATATAATATTGCGTTTAGTATGTTATCTACGTTTATTGAGAGTAATAAACTGTAATAAATTTACTGTCTACCTCAGTAAACACTAATCAGTACAAATACGTCTATCAATTTGTAAGTGCGTCGTGCGTGTTTCGTGTTTCCTGTGCGATTATTATATTTTATTTAATATTATTAGTATATCTGTACCAAAAAATAGAAAAATTAATGAATTAAATGTTAGTGTATTTGTAGTAGCAGAGAATTTCAAAATTCGTGGACTGAAGATTACGGTATGGTTAAAAAAGACGATAAAGCAATATGCATTTTATATTCAACCACAATAGTATGTAGAACATCATCCGTTAAACATTATGAAACTAATCATAATTCTCTTTTGAAAAAAAACAAAAGAAGAACAAAAAGAGTATATTCTACAAGCAATTAAGAACAAAAATTTGCAGACAAATACTTTACTGAAGTTTGTGAGTAGTAATTCAAATATTATTGCCGCAAGTTTTGCTGTATCAAATGTTATTGAAAAGCACGGAAAGCCCTTGTGTGATGGAGAATATTTTAAAGATTTGATACTGGAAACTGCACCATTTCTATTTGAAGATTTTTCTAATAAAAAAGAAATTTAGCGTGATAAAACGATAGGCAAATTGATAGTAAACATAGGGAACAAGATTTTTAAAGTTTGGAATGAAATTCTAAAAGATTATTCCACTTTAAAAATAACAGCATTAGCTGTTTTGTCTATTTTTTCTTCAACTTATTCACGCGAGTCACTGTTTTCAGAAATAAATTTTATAAAATCTGATTTAAGAAACCGATTAACTAATGAATGCAATGCCGCGTGTACTTTATTAAAAGTTACTAATTATAAACCAAATATCAACGAATTGGCATATCAAGTATTCAACAACAGAAATCACATCAAAATAAATTAACAAAGTAATATTATCATAATTGTATGTACCTAAACTAAACTTTTTTTATACTAATACATTAATTATGCAATCAAATTACGATAATTTTTTTTTTTACAATATTGAATATAACAAAATATTTTTCATGGCACGTTCAAAAAAAAAAAAAAAAAAGGTAAATTTTGGCACATAGTGTTCAAAAGGTTTGCCACCCCTGGGCTAGGCAGAGTTTCTAAAAATGAAATCGTCCGATGATACAGCGGCATTATCGTATTATACTATAAAAAACGTAATCATATGATACCCAATGGCGTAAATAACAAAACGTAAAACGTATATATAAACCGCGTAATGAATATATCGACATTATCACATACCATTAGTTTCTATTTAATCCCCTTTATAATTCCTGAATCGTGTTAAGATTAAAACACTCTATAATTGTACTTACTAACTATATATGTCAACGATATTTTTTTTAACAACACGATCTAAAACGATATTTGTATTTACAGTGATGTCGTTAGAGTATTATAATATAATTTATAGGAGTTCAAACAATCAACATTTAAGCAATTCAATTTTTTTTTTATCGCAAACCATTTTTTTCATCAATTTTCCTATTAGCAACTACATATTATATAATATTTCAGGTGAAAATGCTATTAAAAGTCTCTGTCGAATAATATTTTTTTTCAAATCACTGGTAAAATGACAGAATTCGATATTTTTCGAAACGTTTAACTCAGGTTTAAACATTTTATATTTTACTTTACTCGGAGGTTCGGTATGTAAAACAATAATCAATAATATTACATAGACCATAAGACGTGCGTCATACGTATTGAATAATAGTAAACCATAGTATTATCACACTTTTCCAATTTGACGTCACCGTTGTCGAGTGTTGTTGTAAATATACAATTACAAATCGTGAGCACGCGACAAACAGAACATTTATTTATACCTATCGGCTATAACCAATAGTTGAAACTATATTATTACCTTTATCCGGTAAGTACTAGACATAACACCTTATTTCATATTGCACCGCAAGTACGAGACGTGATTTTGTTATTTATAGTCCCATTAATAGAATTTTACGCTACAGTAGGTAACAAACATCTATCCAACTTTGATTTTTTCTTTAATGATAATTGTGGAAGTTAAAAAAATTGTTGTTTGTTCATTAATTATATACTGTATGTCATCCCTAGCCTATGTTATATGTATCTTATGTGTTATTATCAGTAAATAAGTATATACTATATATAACTGTATAGTATATATTTACCTATTAAATACATACCAATAGATGTTGAATTCTTTGGAACTGCAATTTTGTATATGTAGTCTAAAATTAACCTATTGGATTTCTAAACGTCATACGATCTATACCAGTTTTTATTTCTTAGGCTCGATTTTTTTTTTAAATTTGACAACGACTTTTAGTAATATTAATAAACTAATATTTATTCCCGTAACAAAAACTACAAAATGTTTTTACTTTTATGAGCATCTATAAAGGTTTGAAATATTCATATTATTCGTGTATGTGTGTCAAAGTATTTAAGCAATCTTTCAGTATTCTGCAATATCAAATTGTTACAACGCACACTATACCAATATAATTCATTCTATATTCTTAAAGTTATTGGTTCTTACGTAGGTACTTTTTGTATAATATATTAACGTACCTATATAATTATGACGAACGGGAAAGTGCAGCAGAATATATCGTCCGAAGCAGTCGAGTCGATTATACAGCAGGTTTTCTCAGACCTGCAGAAGAATGGCCCGCCCGACCCGCGAATTCGCGTCGACAAATCTCTATTTCGCCTGTCCAGCGACCATCAGACTTTACGCTTCAACGCAAAACATCGCGGTACGAACGACCTCTGCAGTTGACGCCCCAGTAGCATGCTCAGCATTTTTGAAAAGGGGGGAGGGGCGATATGCATTTATTTTGACTATTCTCAGACCGTGATAAGTATACTTACAATGCTCAATCATATACATTTTATACGACGAAAATAAACCAAAAGGGAAGGGAGATATATGAACCCCCCTGAGCACACCCCTGGCTGATGCACCCGAAATACGGTTGCCGTCCAACGCCTCGACGAGTCAGGTTTCGTCTGTTTCGCCGTCCGCAAACTCGACCGAGCAGTGAAGTATAAAGTATATAAGTAAAGCCGCAGAAGTAAAGATCGAGATGCCGCCATATCCGTCTCGTCGATACCACCACAGGTTAGGCCGGCCGCTCAGGACGTGCCGACGGATCTCGCGGGTCCATCGTCGAGGCGCGACTGGAGAGCCAACTCGAGTCTGAAATCCGTCGTGACAGCTGTAGTGCACACTCGTTTGCTCCAGGACCTGGCAACCCGCCGCAGCGACGAAACGGACTCGGGAACATGGGCGCAATTTGAGTTTTAAGTTTGGGGTGGGAAGCTATTATAATTTACATGTGTGCGTCTATATGCCCCCAGGGATAGATAAATACAAACCATTTTGGGGGAAGCTTAGCCACCCTCCCCCCCAAGCCCTTCCAAAATTGCACTTATGTCTGTGGACCCGCGTGATCAAACCTAAACGCCGCTCGTTGAGAAGCCGGACAAAGAGATTCGTCCGCCGCGTGTTATGTTACGGTAAACTGACAGTTAAGAGTTAATGATGTTCGAATGCCGCCATGAGTTTAAATAAAAAAAATTATAAGCACCTAAACCTAGATGATAATAATAATATAAGGTTGCTAAAATACAAATGCTGTATTAATTTAAGAATAAATAAACATTTTTGTCATGCTATTTAATTGGTTTTTGTTTTATATATTACATATTATATTATTATTATTAATAATAAACGCGTCAACAGACTAGTGTAATATAGGGTGACCATATTAAGAAAATAAACGGACATCTGAAACGTCTACCCCCCCCCCCCCAACACAAAGAAAAATTCTTCTATATACATTAATAACACATATGCACACAACTGTAGAGAGTAAAAATACAAATCAAAGTCATATCACAAACAATTATTTTCTTATTACTTTACCGTTTTTGAGTAAAAAAAGACGTTAATTTATTAGCACTGCTAGAACTAGACACGGCCAATACATGTTTGCGTTTTTGTAAGTGCTGTTTGATATCTGATATCCCACTATGTTCTATTTGTACTCGGTACACAGAACTTTCCCTATTTCATCAGCATCTCTTAAATTAGGAAACTGCGTTTTTAATTTTAGATTAAAACTACATCGTATTTTGGGCATCTTAGGTATTATTTTTAAAAATTAGAAAAAATATCGATAGGTACGCACTACGCGTCAATTTCAAAATACAAAATGAGTTTACGGAAAGAAATTCACTGATCGAATATCAAC
>JACXSJ010000623.1:150424-212174 GCA_014851325.1 Pentalonia nigronervosa | reverse complement strand
TTTTGTTTTTGTACTATATTATCTTTTAACAACACTTTTGCATCGACAGTTGTTAGAATTTTGTTGGAATTTATTTCTGTGTTCACACTTTCTTCAACTGAGTAAACTTGTTCAGCTTTATCCTGGATACACAAAATTAAATTACTGATTATATTTTATTAGAAATTAATTTAACAAATAATTATATTTAATAGCTATTTCCATTCAACTTTAAAATGATTAAACCAAAATATTTTATAAGAAACAAGTTTAATAAGACAATAAATTAAATAACAATAAATTGTACATAATTTGATTCAACTTTTGAGACTTCTGACTATTGAGTCATTATATTAAAAAAAGATTTTAGAAAAGAAGAATTTCTTTTGTTTACTGTCATTACCAGCAATTATTAATTCAGAATTTCTCTTGAGACATCGCTTCTCAGCTCCGCCTTTAGGCTTATTATGAGACATAATAAAGTGTAAAATCGTTAATAGGTACTTAAAAAATTAATAACAACCGTAGTTATATCTATAACCGTGGTTACATTACATTATACTGGTTACCAAGACGTCGATAGCTGATCTTTAATCGTGGTTTTTAAACTTACTTTATCGTTGAGATAACGAATATAGTTCCATAGAATAAAATAATAATAATAATAATAATAACGTATTAATTAATATATTATTATGATATACCACAAATTTCTATTTTTATATTATGTATTATATTCTAGAATAGTCAGTAGATTTAAGATTATATTGATTATTATAGAAAACCCGGCCTGCTTAGACCCGGCTACCGGCCCATTTTGCTACTTTAAAATCTAGGGTCGGGCAAATGCATACTCCTGCCCCCCCCCCCCCAAATGACGCCACTGCAATAGACTAATTTAACATTATTGCTACTGTGGTCAGAATCATAGTTTTTTTAAGAGCGTAGGCATTCATATGGACTGTCAATACAAATCATTTTTGTTTACACCGTATAACGCTACAATAAAGTCTTTTTGTTCATAATTTGAGACATTATTTAACAGTCAATTTTGAAAGTATTTTTTTAAATTAGTATGCACTCGAATTTTTTATCATTTTGTAGATAATTTATAAAACCCGCCCTATAAATATTATCTATAATATTAAAATGAAAATTAATTCCATTTTTGGTATTTGTATTCAAAATACTTTCTACTGATGTAAGTAAGTACTAACTTTGTAGCATAGTGTATGAAATAGTTCTACAAGGTGTATTTACTGAAGTAGAAAATTAGTAATAAGTACAGGGCCAAATATTTTATTATTCAAAAAATTCAGAAAAGAATGGAATAGTATAGATACAAATTCATACTCAATATTGTCAACTGATGAAAATGTGAAAGACATTTTAAAGGACGTTGCTGATGCAACAATACAATTTTATATAAATAAAATTAAAGAAGATTTGCCAGGAATGATTATAAAGAATTTCTTGAATTAATAATAATATTTTTAGGGGGATACGTTTCAAAGCTCCAAGCGCATATCATTTTGCACGATGGATGGCAAAAGCGTTGTATTGCCTAAAAATATTTTTATTTTGAAAACAATTGAAAATTACGCAACGTGATGAAAAAGCAATAAAAAGATTATGTTGTTTTATTATTAAATGCTATGCAAGTCATAGTTTATAACGCCAAACGCAGTTACAACTCCAATGAATGATATAATGTTTCTAAAAAAATTGGAATTCTATAAAATAAATGAAAAGAAGTAGCAGAAAAAATAATAATGAAATTCATAAATCATTTATGGTGTTTGAATGAAGAGTGTGCTGCTTTTTCAATTTTCGATGAAAGATAACAAAGTATAACACACGAACAAAAATGGCTGAAAAAATGTTGCAAAAATAACCTGAAAAAGGATCACAAAAAAGTATATTGTTAAGTTTGAAGATGTACAACATTATCTTGGCAATGATTTACCATTGGATTTATTAGGTGCCAATTCCAAAAATGTTTTCAAAAGATTCAATATTCCTGAAGATTTTTTAAAAGTTCAACCAGATGAGTGGCATAATCTACAAGAGTACAAGAAAGGTAAAAGCATAATACATTTCTTAAATGTGGTTAATAATACGGTAGAACGAGAAGTCAAACTTATGCAGAAATATAACGATAAGTTTACCACAAATGAAGACCAAAAACAGTTTGTTTTATAAGTAAAAAAAAAAAAATCGCATATTCCAATATTAATAAATAAATAATAATATTTTTAATTTTTTTTAAGTAGTTTAAGATTACACAAAGCAATATCCTGCATTAACTCGGGATACACTTAAGAAACCATATATTTAAATAATAAATACAATTTTTTTTAATTTCAAATAAAACTATTAATAATAACTTTACAATACAGAATAGATTTTAGTATTTTTTTTAATATCTTTTTTATACTCGTATTATATTATAATAATTAGTATTCAATAATAAATGTATTGAAAATTCAATTTTAAATTAGTTTGTTTAATACAAGACTATTATTTGTATTATTAATTGATTTTTAGATGTACGATAAAAAAACATCGATAGTGGAAATTGCGTACATTATTTTCATTCTTGATTTATTTGTAAACCAATAGATGCGAACTTATTTTTGATTATAGTAAGTAGAATATTTTTTGAAATAAATAGGAAAAACTGAAAAACTATCATAATATCAAATAATCAACCCTCTTGGGGCAAGTCTTAGGGTTAATCAATCTCGAATTTATACACATTATATTTAAATGCATAAGATCAAATTTTGGAGATCTCTACTTCAAATTTGGAAACTTAAAAAATAAGGACTACCCTAAATTATATATAATTATCTACAGAAAAATTACTACAATTGATTGATATTTAATAAGAGCATTGATAATTTGTTGTCTTATTTATTAGTCCTAAACAAAGACTATGCAGGCACACGCACATGCATTACTTTTACAAAAACGCCAATAAGTATAGTAGCAATTAAAATAACTTGCTTATAATACAGTCTGCAGATATTATATAATTATATATTTGTAATTTTTTTTGTTGTATGTTAAAAAATAATACTTTTTTTTTTACTATTCATTTTAATTTTCGATAAAAATATTTAAACTTATACAAATTGAATTAACAAATAATCTTATAAAAATTAAATAAATGTATATTGTTAGATAATTTATTATAAAATATTCAATACACTATAATGTGATCGGGGATGACCAGTTAAATATAGGATATTCAGGGAAGAAATTAGTTTCTTTTGAATATATTTTAACCGTAGTTTGGGAGTATGAATGGTATTTAGGATTTTAATATTACAAATAAATACAGATTGATCCAAATAATTATTAATAGATAAAACTTTATTATTATTTACGAACCAGATTACCAAAATGTGGGTCTGTCTCGGAATTCAAGTGTGCGTGATGGTATCACCAAGAACTACTGTTCTCTTATATTGATATTTGACCGTAGCCTTACAGTAGTAAATGTGGAGCAAAACAGGAGAGACTTAATATTTAATCAGCGTATTGTACATGTTATATGTATAAGAAATAATATAATATTAATATAAATGTGTATATAATATGTACACATTGTACATATTATGTTTATAAAATATTAGTAATGATATAACAATAGTTACAACACAAATAATGCATACACTTATAATATTTCCCAAGCTAATACTATTTATTAATTAAAATTAAAATTTAGAATTACCAATTAAATCAAGACATTTAGATAACACATAATAGATTGATTTTGACGTATAATATTAATACATTATAATATATTATACAAATGATATATTACTTAAAAATAAAAATAGGAAAACTAAGACAAAATATTAAATGAACGTTAAATCCCTATATAATATAATATAATGATTTAATTTTATTTTAATAACGGTATTAATTTTAATAAAAAGGTTTTTTTCCTTTTCTTTTTTTGTGTCACGTTTAAGGGCAGTAAACCGAAAATTAAAAGAAAAGTTGAACGTAAATCCCCAATAGTTTTTTATAAGCGTCTAAAGTTAAAATTTCGACAAAATACGTAAAAATTACAAAAATTTACAGTTTTTTTTAATTAGGAAATTCATAAAAATGTTTCTATTTAAATCTATGGTTTGAAAATTTAACACAAGATTCTCTATAAGTTTTTCTACCTTTCTAAAACAGAAAAAATTTATCAAAAGTCAAACTAATTTATTATGAACGTTTGAAATTAGACATTGGATATTCACCAGTTTTATAAGGGAACGATTTTCTTATTTTGATGTAATTCAAAAAGGACACTTGAATATTTTACCAAATGTTTAGATTACCATTTTCTATACAACAAAAAAAAAAAAATTTTAAAAATATTTTGATAGTTTTTGAGCTTATTGTAGGCATACGAAATTTTTTTTCATAAAATATTGATAAAAAAAAATTTCGTTTGATAAAAATTTTGGAAATTTTAATACAAGACTTCTCATAAGTTGTTAAAATAGCAGATCAAAAATAATAAAAATACATAAGCATAATATTTTTTATAAGCATTTGTTTAAATTTTGACCGAAATTCATCATTGAACATTTGCAAATTGTTTTGTGGTTAAAAATGTATAAAATTATCTGTTTTTATAGCTAAGGATTAAAAATTTAAAACAAGATTCTTCTTAAGTAGTTAATTGTGTAATTAAAAAAACCAAAAATATTTTATAGAAGTTGTAAATTCAAATTTAGACGAAATTAGATATTTAAATGAAGAATAACAACGTTATTTATTTCGTTGAATTATTCATTGTTCATCGTTGTAATTTGTTGTGATATGTTCTAAATTTTTGATCTTGTAAACTCCTCTGTTGAAGGGCAGTGAATACGGTACACACACTTACTCTTTTATACATATGTATAAATTGAATTTGGCATTTGGTTTTTCACAGTGGTATGACCGTGATAATTATTATTAGGGCGTACATTCCGATGCGTGAGAATATTATCATTAAGACGTATCCGGTAGAGATCTTAATATCAGTTATTAATGTGTTACTCACTAATAGCTTTTTTAAATTGATATCGTTAAGTATACTTAAAAGTCCACGACATTCCGGCGACTAGAGCGATTAAGAAATTTTATAAACAAAAGACTATTAAGTTAATATATTATGGAATTGGCTCCTTTATGTATACAGGTAGAAATAATATTTAACCATATCTAGTATACTGTCGCCGATTCAAAATTGTTTAGCTATTATAGTTAATGACAAAGCATTTCTTGTACAGACGCGTGATGTCTCTACAGGTCTAAACCATGTGGGAATAATATATGTCGAGCAGAGGTGTATATCATATAGTAAAAGTACTTGATTATTATTTCATTAATAAGCATTTTCAAACAATAATTTTTCTCATAAGGGGAATTAAAAGGGGCGGTACGGCGCGTACATAGTGAACGTAAGTTACGGTGACTAACAGATAGCACTGGTATGTAATATGTTACGTACGGGTCGGGGGCAGTTGTTCGAAAAATGATAAGGATCCGGGCCGAAAGACGGCGGCATTCAATTTGTTGCCAACGTTAAATTTTCAAAAATTATACTATAAAATTATTTTTTTATTTGTGTAGTGACACTGTTCAATTAAATAATTATTATTATATTATATATAATTGATACTTATTATATTTTTTTAAATCTATCTCTGAGTATTTCTTCTATTATCATAAAAAAGGTAATTAATTATTAAAATCCATTTTTGTTATATATGACAACAATATGTATGACAAACTTTTATAGTTAAAAACTTAATAGTCAATAGATCGAATTACTGAAATCGTAAACTATAAAATACGCGGGAATTATATAACTTTTATCAATAGGAATAAAATAATAATAATTTATATTATAACATTTCAATTATAATTGTTGGTAGTACTTTTTCGGTTTTCGATTTTCGGGTCCTTATCATTTTTCGGACAACTGCCAGTCACCGGCTACGGCTACCCCCTCTCATTCTGTATAGTCTATATATTATACGGATAAATTATATTGTCTTGAAGGTGCCACTGCCGCGGTATTGGTAATTGTATCCGGCTACATTTTACCGCTACCAATACCAATACCTTTACCACTAGCCGAATTATTATTTTCATTTGGACTATTAACGCTATCTATTCTCAATAAATTAACTAAAATGTAGTGCAATGCATAATCACGACCATCTATACAATCTATAATCAATGGTATTAGTAAACTATTTTAACTATATTGTTTTAGTTAATTCAAATATTAGACAATTATATTACTATAAAATATAGTAAACATTACTATAAGAAACAACTATAATTAAATAATCGTAATGACTATATCATTTTAGTTATTTTACCTAGAAAATAGTTACACTTACCATAATTTATTTAACTATAATATTTTATTAATTTTTATTCCATGTGGTGACTACACAAGACATAATGCAATCCATAACAGCTTCTTCACCATTAATTTATCAATTGCATTAGGATGGATCATTAGGAGGCTCAATAAATTGGTCTGTACAAACGTCATACAATAGCAATGATCATTGATTAGGTTAGGTTTTTTGTATTATTAAATGATAAATGTAAAAAAAAAATTTTTCGATATTTTTGACGTTTTTGGACAAACGAGTGTTTCGTGGTCACTGTCAAACATAAATTTAAAGGCATTTTTATAGCACGTTTTTTAGTTAATCGTTTTCATTGTGTAAAGTCAGTTACAAATTGAGCTCTATGAGTTACAAATGTTTTCAAGTTAATTAAGTTGGTTGATGGGGGGAAGGGGTAGCACCTCATTTGGAAATGGTCATAACTCAGGTTCTGTGAGGTCACAAATTTTAAAAGTTAGTTACAAATGGTTACACATTAAAAGGAAAACAATAAATTTAATTTTAATTGATTTAATTAATTTGGTGAGGGTGGGGGGGGGTTCTGTGAAGTTGGCCCCTCATTGAGAAATTACCCATTGCTTGAAAAATATGAGACTACGAATTATAAAAAGTTGATTACAAATAGTTACAAATTAAAAAAATTAGGTTAGGTTAGGTTATGGGTACAAATATTTTGGAAATTGTATGATGAAATATGGGGGGGGGGAGGTTAACTTCACACATATATTTGTATCGCAGGGTTTGCAAAAGTTATATATGGTAAAAACCGATTGTAATTTGTTAAGTTAATTATATTGGAAAATTCGTAAACAAAAATAATTAAATACCGCAAAACAAAACATAACAATTAACAAATATAAAATGTAATGTTAATCAAAACATAACTCAAAATGTAATATATAAAATAGTATTAAACGAAAATTAACGCCATACGAAATAATTTAAAACCCATCTACTCAAAAGAAATAAAATTGTAAATAAAAGTTGAATAAAAATATTTGTTTCACGTGACTTTTTTTTATCTTAGCAATCAATCCAAAAATTTATTATATTTTGTATTTGAATCATTTCCAGTATTAAGTATTATTTTTAACGATATAATTATCGATAAACGCAAAAGTTTTATAACGTTTAGATTGTAAATAACGTAAAACAATTTTTTTTTTCAATTGCAAGCCCTGATTGTATATATAGATATATCTATTCTGTTTTAATTGTATATTATTAATAAATAATTATAACCATAAATACCACTGTAATTCTCAAAACTTGATTATACAAAAATAAATAGTATTTATAACAATATACGATGTCAAAAAAAAAAAAAACAGAATTATACAAAATGAATAAGTAACTACAAATAAAAGTTCAGTTTTTAAAAACACCAAAATATCTATAGAGTGTAATAAAACTAATCGTTTTTATTCTTTATTAAGTACAAAATAAAAAAAGCCAATGGCACGTAGTATTCCCAAGCGGTCACCTATCTAAGTACTAACTTCACCCGACGTTACTTAACTTCAGTGATTGAACGAGAACTGGTGTATTCAACGTAGTATGGTCGCTGGCGTATTGAGTGTATATTGATATCTATGTGGTAAACTAAAATATTAATTATTTTTTAATTTTTCTAATTATTATTATGTTTATAATTTATTTTTATATAAAATATATAATTGCCGTTTACTTGGTATATCGAACTTACTTATATTATTTGGAATTGTTAATGCTTTCAATTGCACTTATTATAATATATATGTAGGACGAGAGTCTCTAAGCTACGGCCCTCAAGCCGCATCCGGCTCACAAACAAGTATTATATTAATTCATCCGAATGATGAATAATGTAAAAATATGTATAATATCTCAAATCGTTATTGTATAATCATCATATTGGATGTGTCAAGTATTATGTATTATTGTTATTATGCATCTCCTGCATCTTAATTTAATATAAATTTTACGATTAAAAGATATGTGGGGTTATATGTTTTTTAACCACTAAGAGCTTTTAATTTTTTATAATATTATGATTCTCGAATAAAAAGTTTGGAGAAACCTATGATGTAGAACAATTTATCGTTTCTACCAAACAAAAAAGTATTTGTTTCCCCAAAAGAGTAGGTGCAAATAAAACTAGAAAACACGCGGGTAGGGTAATTATGATTTAAAAGCGTAGCACGTAATAACAACCGTCTTGACTATTATAGTTTAGCTTATTTGCCCGATAATATATATGGTAAAAAAATGTATACATATATTTAAATTTTTTTTAAGCAACTTATGGGTATGTAAATTATTACGATTTAAACATTCTTATAACTTTCTTAAAAATTAAAATATCGTAAAACATTCACGAGAAATCACAGATAATGTTCTTACATTTAGATAAGTTTGATTTTTAGGTCAATTCACTTTTTTTTGAAGTTTATTACTACACAAAATTGGAATTATTAAACACAAATTTACTATATTACGCGTTTGTAAATTGTAAAACAACGGAGATAATGAATCCAACGCCTTCTTAAAGACTAGAAACAAAGAGACTAAATTCCATTGACGAAAAACGTCATAATAAAACAGTACGGGTATGTTTCGGTAGCAATATTAAAGTATACACGTAACCAAGATGGATTGATACTAATCCACCTTACCCGTAACATTTTTCATTTTTCGATTGAATCCTAAAATATGTTGTTGTTTCATTAACTAAACGAAGCAGTGCATCCTAATTTTTTTATTTGCATTTATACTATACAATTTTCTTTGTACTTACTATTTTGCTACTTAAATTAAAATGAATTAGGTATCGAACAATATTATACCTAATAGGTATGACATGTTTAATTTGTGATCATTTCGCCGTTGCAAAAAATGCAAGAATACATAATTCAGGAAGTCTAAGAAAATCGGTGTTATTGACGGACACCGGTTATTGTCATTGCTGTTTGTTGGGTTACTGGTTAGACATTATCTATTATTACATAATATTATAATATTATATTATAGCGTCGATCAATTGATCAACGACGTGTTATTTATTTAAGCTGATTGTACCTACAGTTGTTAATTTGTAACTAGGTATATAACTATACAAGACATTTTTTGACCAAAATCGTGCACTTCGAAAAAACAATGAACAAATAATAATAAATAATAAAAAAATAAAATCGGCACGAGTTAACGGCAAAGTTGCTCGAGTACAAATAAATTTATTCGTTCTTAAATTCCTTTCACATATAAACGGTATGTATATATATATATATTAAGCATTATTAAATGTGTTGTATTTGTATTTATATGGCTATACGTATATATAGATTATAGGAACAGTATACTAAATATGACTACTATAGCTATTACATAACACATATAGACGCGTATTTAGTCACAGGACTAAATCTAAAGCGGAAAATATATTTATAATATAACATACAATATCTTATACATATAATTAAATTCTGTTTTATTTTTAAACAATTTAATTAAGCTCCTATGCATTTAAAAAGCTAAACTCACACTTTCTAATTTGTACGTATACCGTTGTATCATAAGTCATTACGTATAAAAGTTATAATGTAATTTACATAATATCCTTTAATAATTAATATTTATTACGGTTTTTTTTTTGTCTCCGATGACAGTTTCTGCCATGGATATGTGTTTAAATTGTATTTTTTTAAGTTTAAATAATATAAATCCTATAAATTCAAAAATATACATCTGCCCTATTATTTATAAAATTGTAAAAAAATTGCACTTTGTACGGGTGAGAAAGTGCAATGTTACTTGTTTTTAATTTTCCGTAATCAATCAATGAATCGATACATCTTAAATGTGCAAAAAGCCAAAAACTGTATCGATTTGGTTTTTTTTTTTTGTAATACACCATTATACAGTCAAACGCCACTCAGCATCGGCGCAAAGCTGCTGCAGAACATCGGTATAACGATATGTAATATATAACGATAATAATATTATATAGCGCCGCGATAGATGCAACATCGATATTATAAATTGCCCACATTGCCGATTATCATACACACACGATTGCGTGGCGATAAACGACGCGAACAGCGTTATATAATAATAATACTTTATGATCGGAAAACGAGTGCGAACTACGAGTCGCAACGGCGCGGCGCGTGTTGCAGTTTTCCGCGTGCACTGCGTGACAAGCATAATGATATGAGTGACATACGACAGTGCAATTACAGGCGTCTATGTTATTATGGTACTTTATAAGATTATAGATACTATAATATGATGTTTAATATATTATAATGTAGTATTATATTATTATGCTCAATGACATTGTGGCTAAATACAATAATTATTACGCAGTCGCACTGTCGGCACGGCGGCCAACGTGCAAACGCGCAATAATGCAAAATAAATTAAATAATACGTCTCATAACAATAACAAATATAATGTACCTACCCAATAATAACAGCGCTATCCGTCGCGAAGAGATTTTGCAACTACGGCAATATGCAAATGCGTGCAAGACGTAACATGCCATTGGGTTTTCAGCGACTACGCTATATAATTATTAATCACCGCGTTGGCGGCGGCGGAGGTCGGCTTTTCCTGGCGCGCCGCGCGCGCGCGTTCGCGTGACATAAACGCACCGCCCGCCAAAGCCGCCCACGGCGTGTCATCGTATGAGCCGTCCCCGTCGTCGAGTAATATTGTGATGTTGTTTACAGTAAGGGCGTCTATTTACGATACGCGCGGCCGCCTCGTGGTTGTTGTCGTATATTGTTCTGTGTGTGTGTGTGTGTGTGTGTGTACGCTGCACGTGCCATCATCTATGCAACTCAATTGATTAGCCATTATTATTAGCCGTTATTTAAAACTCATCGGCGGCGGTGCGGTGGCTGTGCAGTCACTACAGCAGGACTTTTGTATTTGAAATCAAACTTTCGTCTTACGTTGTTTACCAATCTAAACTTTAGTTGAACGGTCTTCGCGTTCATCGTTATTCAGAATTTAAACGTAACACAAGTTTTGAGTTTATCGTTTATCGCCAATATCAATAATGCGGGGGGGGGGGAATGTAGTAATATAGTAACGGAATATAGTAAATTCTTGGATTGATCCTTAAATCACGCGGAATAAATATTTCTACGAAACTAATATTATGATTTTTAAACAAACGGATTTTAAATTATTTCGCGTTGCGTTATCTTTTGTTTAATGATATATTACACATTTTGATAATCGTTATAAAAATGATTTCGCGGCCTCGATGACCGACAATATCGTAAATGATTGCAAATGATCGTGACCGTGCGCGCGTTGCATCGATGGAAAGGCCGGACCTTTTCATTTTTGTCCATACAAATATTATTCGTCCGTCATAAACGAAAAAAAAAACATTTTCACTACCTCTGTCTGCGAGTATAAATACGAGTCGTGTGAAACAACGAAATTTATTCGGCTTAATTATAAAAAAAAAAAAATCGTCTTTCATTGCGTGGTTGTATTATTATTCTCATTAAAGTTCAAACCGAAATTAATGTTAAAATTAATAACAGTATTGTACGTGAAGCACAAATATTCTGAACATTTCGAAAAAACACACAGTATTGATTAAACAATAGACATAACACAATACAATTCAAGTGAGCTCGCGGAATAAGTTTTTTGTTGTAGTTTTGTGCCGTAACTTTGATAAATAATATGTTGGTATTAAAAATATTGTATATATTATTATTATTCATTTGTATGAATCTTATAAATATATAAACAAAAATTTAATTGCATTGTATTTTTGCATTATATTGATATATTAGGTCGACTGATAATATTTTATTATTATTTTGTATATGTTTTACACTTAGGTATTCAATGACATTAATGTTTATCAACTAAAAATTTAAGAAAATGTTTTCAATGAAAAAAAAAAAAATGGTAATCAAAATTGTAACAAAAATGAATTTTTTTGTTAATGATATTTAATACTTTTATTGGCGAAAACCAATACCAACTTCTTCAAGTTGGGGTAAAAAAGGTAATTTTGTCGAATACAAGTACATCCGACGGGACTGATTATGAACCCGGGCGCCATGAATTTTTTTTTACCCCATAACCTTTTTTTCTATGTTTATATTATAAATAATAATATTTATTTTTTTTATATAATCTGATAAAACACCTACGAATTAAAATTTTTGGTATCAAAATTATTATTTTTCAGAATTTAAAAACTCTAAACTATGATTGTATACATCGTAAAGGGTAAAGGTAAATACTTTACTTATTAATTGTGCTTGAGACTAAAAGAAAATATTTTTTTATAATTGTATGAATAAAATAAGTATTAAATTCACTGTTCAAGCATAACATATTTAATATCATTACGTATAAACTATAAAATTTTAGATTTTTTCTTTTTTATTTTATAAGTAGGAAAAATATGTTTAAAATGTTAATTTAAAACTTTATTGTTTATAAATTGTTTAACAATTGTCATATTATTTCAGAGTCGTCTTAATGACTATTCATCGTGTGGTTGTAAAATATATAACCATAAGTGAAATAATAGATTTACTGTCAAAAAAAAAAATGTATTTAGGTACAATATTGTTTCTTATTAATTCACTTTTAAGTTTATGTTTTTAAATTTTAAATTAATACATTTTTCTACAATCCTTTAATTTTATTTTGATCAAAGTACATGTTAAAAAATCAACCTCTCTCCTCTCTATGACAAAATCATATGATCGCCACTGGATGTAGGTACCTTCATACCTGTATCTTTAATAATATTATTTTAATGTTATCTTCTATGTACAGACGTAATAAATAATAATAATAATAATATCGTCAAGTACACATTTTATAAATTGTATTTAATCTCCGCTGCTGTTATTATTTATTTATTTACCCACGAGTACAAATTTGACATCATAGACATAATATTGTATTAAGCTAACCATAGGTGTGCCTTGACAATTTTCACAGGTAGTGCATCTTTTATATTACCTACTCATCACATAGGTAGTATAGACAAAACAAATATTAAAATATATTCTATAAAGTTATTAGGTTTATTTAATTGAACATTTTAAAATGATTACAGAACACCTAGGTACTGTTTTCTTTATCTTATAATGATAATATTGTAGGTACCTAATATGTGTGGAATTTAATGTCCCCCATCAGAATTGCTCAATTTTCGTATTGTAAAATTACAAGTTACACCAAATAAAAATAGTATACTACAAAAAAAAAAATAACTCTATCGCTCATATATTAAGGTAATATTTAGGTAATAATACTTGGACACTTTTGCAGGTATTACCCGGCACTATAATAGGGCACAGACACTACCGGTGGGCACGCATGTGAAGTTAACTACGCTTGTCTATTAAATCGAAGTGTCCACAATATTTCTATTTTATTGCGTGGGTTACCAAATGACACAGCATAAAATAACCATCACTAAATAATAACAATATCATAATTAATAGGTTTAAGGCTTTTTATAGTCATTGTATAGGAAGTTGTTAAAATTAAACTTGTTTTCAAATAACTTTAGTTCAGTAGGACTAATAATAAAAATACTCAACCAGAACTAATATAAAAATAAATTAAACGTTGATAATAGGTATGTAATAAATTTCAAAATTGTTCTATTGTGAGAATTTATTTTTTATTAACTCGTTGGATGTTGGTGATCATTAAAATAATATTTGTACACAATAAATAAAATAATTCACACACATATTTTTTTTATGATTCATAATATATATTTTATTACCATGCATTGTTGTAAAAAATATCTTGTATACTCAATTATATATGTGTCCTACGACAGAGTGTAAAAATATAGCCCAAAACAATCTTTAATGTCTATGACACATTATATTTACTGACATAAAATATACATAATAACAAATATTAGAAAAAGACAGATTTTGGTTAAAATTTAAAAAATGATGTGAAGAAGACAATATGCGAAGTACATACTATTGAAATGTGACAAAAGCAATACAAAGTTGTTAGTTAGACTGGTAGAAATTTAATGTTATATACCATATAGTGTATATTATATAATTATATTTCTTTAGTATACAGTATAGTTGTATAATTGTATAGTACTATTATTACAAATGATTACATCATTTAGAAAAATAAATATTCAACATAAACGTATGTACATTTGAATAATAGTAGGTATAAATTATTAAGTAATAAATAATAAAGTAAAAACAAAATAATTTATGATTACATATCCTACATTATTCATAGGTTTCCGTATTAATATAATATGCCATACATATTATTAACTACAAAACACAAATGCTCTGAATATTTTAATTTTTGTTTTAGGTAATTGGAAACAGGATTTTAAAAATTAGATAAAAATCCGTATAATATATACGTAGGTATTATAATATAAATAGCATGTCCCATACCAAAATAAAATGGTTATATAGGCATTTACTTACTAAGTATACTAATTGCCTACTGAATGTTAGTTTATTAGTATGTTATTAGAAAACTTTTTCAGTAAATAAACAAATACAAATCTACATTATATGAAGAAATAATTAGTTTAATTTAAATTAGTAAAAAGTATTAATATTTATTGTAATTTTTATTTATTAACAAATATATTAAATTGTAATATCTAATAAAGTTTCAGTAGCATAACTAGAATTTTGAGGCCATACAATTAATGTTTAAGCGTTGCTATATTTATATTCAACGGTGTTTTATTGTTAAAGTACCTAAGTAATATTTTCTAAAAATGTATCTTAAAAAATCATTTTCCTGCATCGTTTGATAATTACTTGAATTATTCTCCACTTAGTTCTCACCATTTATATGTATCAAAATAATTATATTGTATGTTTTGAAATCTTAAAAAAAATCTTAAATTATTTTAATAAAATTAAAAGTAAGTAATAATATTTAAAAAGGTACTTATGTACAAATGTTTTTTATCTTTACGATAATTAAGAGCGGACTTTAAGCTTAAAATATTTGTTTTTCGTGTTCCAGTGGCAAGCAAACGTTGCTCTTCAAGCTTTTGAAAAGGTTTTTGCGATGTTTCTCATTGATTTCTGTTATGAATTTCATCAGCATAGAGAGTTCTTTCATTACGTACTTTTGTGTCCTAGGTATAATAAATTATTAATCAATCTTTAATAGCCCGTGTACAGTGAAAACAAATATAACGTAAATATACGACGTTAATTAATCAACACTTTCTTTGGTTATAAACTGTAATAGTGTATCAGCAATTAAAATAAATGGTTCAATCGGATTTTAGTTCATTACGATTATTTATGAAATCTCTGACCATTGTTGTTGCTATGTATTGCAAAGCTTTTATGAAATTTTCTAAAATATTTTTTTTTTTTTTTATCATCAATTGTCGCTTTTTTAGAAATTAATTTAGAGTGTAATGAGTAAAAAGTCATAGCTTGTTTAGATTTAGAATCTGAAAAAAATGTGCTTTATTGTAGATAATTATGGGAATTTACAATATTTATGCAATGATAAACCAAAAGTGAAAAAAATGTGTGTGATTCTAAACAATCACCATTTTCCTGTGCTGTCGTCCAATGCGTCATCCGATTTCCAACTAAGGCCCACTCCACTGGGAGTGAAGACCGCACATGTCTCCTCTTGGAGAAGGGGGGTAGTATCATGCATATAATGATATATATATATAGATATATCACATGATCTTCTTACTACCCATTTTGATAAGCATTAACGAAGACCTTGAGGTCGTCTCAATGAACAAAAAAAAAAAAAAAATGATAAACTTATAAATAACTTTCATATGGATTTTTAATCTCTGTAAAACTCGATAACATGACTCTATTATAATTTTTGTATTTTACTATCAAAGCACCAATAAGTTTTTCCAATATTTTAATTCATAATTGCTAAAAATTAATATTAAATTTTTAAAGTCAATCAATCTAAAAAATAAATCTTGCATTGCATTAGTTAAAAAAAAATTGTATAATCAACATAATTTAGGTACCTAAGATTAATTTAATCACAGAATATTTCTGGTGAAATGTAATATTTTGCAAATAACTTCAAATTAAACTAAACTAAAATATTCATAAATATTTATTATAATACAATATTAGTTATATTATAAGTAGTAAACTAGTAAATAAATATTAATATATAATATTATATAATATATCAGTAAGTGTAATGCTGATTTTCAGAGTGATTCATTATTAACATAGTTCACTCATTGTCTCAGCCAAGTTAAATATTTTATGAATAATTTGAGTTGTCTAGATTGGTTTTTCATAAAATAAATTTCCTATAAAATGGTTCGATTTGTTAAATTATAAACTACATAAGTGCATACTTCAAGTAGTTGTTATGTACAATTATTAATAAAACTACCTGAAGATATAAACCTAGAGTAAGTACCTAGGTATAATTCAATAGTTGTATAAGCGATAGTTGATACTGTGTGAAATGTGAATGTGTATGTACCTACTTATCACAAATTAAATTTAAATTTCCAAATATGTACTTTATAATTTTTATGTACTTTAGTACATGTAATTATACTCTTTAAGTATTGTAAGACATTTGTTATGTTTCAATAAAAAAAAATATTTGTTTTTAAAATAGGTATTTAAAATCAAATATTTAAACTTTAGTTAAGATGAAAATAAGTGCAACAGACATTATTATTTTTTAAATTAAATGTTAAATAATTATTTCAACTAGTAATAGTATAACTTAAGTATACAAATTAATTAAACAAGGGATTGTAAACGTTAGACTCTAACGGTTAGAGTAACGTTATGATTATTACATTGTCTACAGGTATTTTTACAACAGTATAGAAAACAAGTTTTATTACGCCAATATCTAAGGGTGGTGATGTAACTTGTGTAACAAATTGTCGTCCAATTTGTCTTCATTTAATCTTTCAATAATTCATACTAGACGCTTTTGTATCTAGATCCCATATTATTTATAGAGACTTTTCTAAAGCATTATTTGATATGGTCAACCATTCTATGCTTATATTTAAATTGTATAACATTGGTATTCAGGGTCCATTTCTTTCTTAGATTTCATCATATATATCAAAAAGGTAACAAATTGTAAAGTATAAAAATTTTAAATATAATCCTTTTAATGGTGTTCTACTTCAGGTGTTTCTCAAGGTACTCCTTTATTTTAATTAAGCAATTATAATACTTGGTATAATTTCGAAGGTAGTCTAAACTTCTTTAAAATTTTACTGATATCTGTAAGAACAATCTCTAAAAATGTCGTCAAAGTCGGTCTAGTAGTTTTTGAATCTGTGAGCTATAAAAATACTAATATAAGGACATTGTATTTTGTAGTAGGTAGATAAGAATAACAAACTATAATGATTAATGAATAAATTAAATATTATTTTATTTTATTTTCAAACAATCCTAAGGCAATAGGTACGTGCTAATCTGAACAAATGGTAACTTTATAAATAAACAAAACAATTAATTGATTTTTGTGAGCCGAAATTAAATGTATGTGTGAGCTACCTTAAGAGGTTGAAAAAAGAAGCTTAAAACACTTAGTCTCAAGAAATTTATTAATATAACTTTTATTGAAATAAGTAATGTCTGAGATTATCTATTGGTAAAGAACTCATTTCATATTTTATAAATTATATATATTATACATAGATATTTAGTATTTCAGTACTTCAAAATTATTTTAATATTTTTATACCGGGTTGAATGAACAATCACTAAATATTTATAGAATCAATAGTTAATGGTTCCTTAAACTTGATTTACTGGGTCATGATTGATTAAATTAATCAATTTTTCATGCAACCTGACAATATACTCAAATACTTTATAGTATATTAGCAATGTGATGTCTATTTTAAACAACATAGTTTCAAGTCAACAAATTGTATAAAAATAGAATATTTATACTGAAAATTGAAATATATTTATATCGGGTTAATAAATTGTTTATATTTTTTAAATTGGTAAAAAAAGGTTAAGTAAGTATTACTGTATAGGTATACGTTGAAATACGTATATAGTGATTTTTAATGCGCGTGAATAATGCATAATAGTATACATTTTATGGGATTCATGTAAATAGTGTTTTATGATTGTGAACCTGTATAGTATTTTAAATATATAAGACGATAGTGGGTGTATCTTAGTAATTTCAGATGCTTATGTAATCACTAATCAGTAATCAGTCATCGGAACTTGCGCGATCACTAATACCCCTCCCCCCCTAGACACGTCATGGACCTTGTATACACTAGTCATATTGGCAAAAATAAAACTTAGCATGCCAATTCTTATACCCATGGCGGTCAAGGTAGTTCTAAGGCCGTGGAGCCGAGGCCTTAAGACCCATAATATTTCGGACACGTATATTATATATTATTATATTTACATATTAAATATATATTTGCACAACAATAATTTATAACATTTTTTTCTAAATACAGAAATTTGTACTGATATTCGAGTGAACTAAATTAATATTAATTACGTTCATTTTTTCACATTATTAATAAGAAATTAAAAAAAAAAAAGGGGGAAGTCACTGCGTGCTATAAATAGAATCTTAGTAGTCATGTGTATCTTGTCATTGAGTAGGTGACTATAATTGATGTGTTTAATTTGAATTCAATAATAAATTATTGTATGCGAAAAATTATGCTGAGAGGACCGGTCGGTGAACCTGTATTACTAATAGGATATTTTATTATATACATTTACATTGCAATAAATTAGTAATACATTTTACTATTAACAATACGTTAAGTTGAATTAATTTTTGCAATTTATCATATTATTGTTATTAGCTTATGATGCTAGTTATAAGTCAATACCGACGTCGAACGGTATGAATATAGGTTCGTGGTATATAATCAACTTAAAATTAATCTTAATATTCTGAATATTTAATTGTGTATAGTAACTAATCATATTATACGTAATGATGAAAAGTTTCAAGTTTTTACAATTAACATTTTTAAATTACAACAAAATAACAAAAATCATTTAAGGAAAATTCGTTATTTTATACGTGTGAACAATATCAAATTTCGTTTAAATTGAACTTAAAACGATAATAAAAAATTAATGCGAGTTTATGTTCAATATTTTTTTTTTTAATTCCATTAAGACAATGTATGAGAGATCCTTTAGTACTATATTAAGTGTTTTACATTTTTTACCGAGTATATCCAACGTTTTTATCGACATTTATAAACAAAATATCTGAAAAAGTATATAATTTAAAATGTCTATAAAATTGCTCAAAAAGAACCTAAATATTTTGAAAATTATATCATGTCAAGAAACTTCTAATATAAATATTTTGTGAACATTTCAATTATCTATCTGTGGTTATATATTTTTGAATTAAAAAAATTACTAAAATTGTTAGACAAAAGATCATTATTTTTCTTTTGGTGTTGTAATTACATCCCATTACGCCATAATTTAGTTATATCATTTTCTATTATATAAATGAACAGATATTCAGACATAAAAATAAGAAAACACATCCTTGTAAAACCAGTAAATTCATTACTCCGCTCAGTGTTTAGAGTGTACATTGTATATTTATATACGTGTATAATGTACATCGTGTATGAATACAATTAAATCATTGTAAAATAATAAAATAACTTAAAAGTTATTAGTAAGGAAATTGGTTAATTTATAGTTAAAGTAAAATTGTAAGATAAACCGTGTTTATTAAAATAGAAAGGTATGGGTGGAACACTTTTCCACCGAAATCGACATTTCTGTTTACCGAAGTATAATAATAAATATTTCCATTTTCGGCCACAATAAATTTCAGTTTTTAAAAGAACATTAAGTTATTAAGAATAATATGATCATCGAATATTAATTAAAAATCTAAAAAATCACATTCAAGTAAAGTAGTTACAAATTAAATAATATATATGTTGCATACGTAAAATATTTTATACTATTATTAGTTATTACAAAAAACATATATACATATAAATGTATACAAAATAAATTATTCATAGGTATTCTAATGTAATATTTTATAAGTTATACTAGTACATCAATTATTTGAAATGTCAAAAATTCAAAATCATATTTTATTTTTATTATGCTAGTTACAATTATTGAACATTTTATTTTATCATAAACAGTTATTTATATATTAATATGTTGTATAGTAAAACGTTATGGATTTGATAAATATATATCGGCATATTTTTGTTCTTTTATATTGATTAATAAATTAAAAGCTCGTTTTTTTTTGTTTTAAAATTTGATTTTGTGGTGTTTTGGGTTCACCGATGGTCTTTAATTTATAATAAACGTCTGTTTGCACTGCTTCAATTAAAACATTGTAAAATAGATGAAAAATGTCGATAACAACTATTTTTTTTTTAATATGAATGAAATGACTCACTACATGAGTTTGCTATGCATCTAATTTCTGAAGGTTTCAATTTTCCAAAGTTTTGGTGAATCAAAACAGTTTTTAGAAATATATATTTTTCTACAAATTGTTGTGGTCTTTCATCAAACGGACACTCGTTCATAAAGTCCTCGATGAATCAATCATCACTTGCATTTTCAGGATTTATAAATAATAAACCAAACATAATATTATATGTATAAGCTTATCTTTATGTTTATTTTAAAATCCAATTTCTTGTATTTTAATATACCAAAATTATGTTAAATGAAACCAACACTCTGAAATATTGGTCTACGGCTACATTTCAGAAACTTCAATTAGTGCCATTTCATAGATATAGTCTTTTAAAGTCAATATTTACTCTGGAGTTGAAAAATTAACGCAAAGTTTTTGTAATTTTTACTAATCATTCAAAAAAATGGAATACACATGTGTGTGCATTTATTTGGTAATATAAGCGAGACACTCGTAGAACGTAATGATCATCATTCAAATATCCATATGGATTGAAAAAAAGGGTAAAAAACTTATTCATCACACACTTAAATGTGAAATTTTTAAATCTATAAAAGATAAAACCATAACAACGCTGTATTTTACAGCTTTTTTTTATATTTCGATAAATAATACATTTTATTTAAAATCTATTAATTTAAATATTTGATTTTCTATAAATTATCTTATTAATGCATAAAATAGCTATTTAAGAAATATTTAGTCACAATAAATTCAGTCGTACCTATTTTCATACACAAGTGATTTTGTGAATTAAATTGAAATTATGCATTTCATGAATAATATTAAGAAATATAGATATTTTATTATAATGTGGTATGCATAATATTAAATAAATAATAATAATTGCAGTATACGTGTAGGTACTTATTTTTATCTCTGTACCTATACATCGTAGATTGTAATTGATTCAGCTGTGAGTCTGTACTGGAAATAAAAATATACAATACGTTAATAAATAAATAAGTGAATCATCGACACACAAATACAGATGTACGTCGGAACTTGTATATAAAATAATCTGAATATATTGTATGATATGAAGGATATCAAAGGAAAAAAATATGGAATACGAAATAATTAAATATAATATATTAAGTAATAATTTATCAATAATTTTATATAACACTAATTATTAGCATAAAATATGTATTGGCGTATCTAAGTTTGGTTTTAACTGATATTTATTGCAAATGGTATCTGTAGAACAAATATTAATAGATTTGGTCCCACTGTATAAAAGATCATGCAAGTGTTTATTTACTAATATTAGTATCTAATTTTAAATTGCGTTCTGATCACAGTTACAATAGGTACTATTCAAAAAACAATAAATAAACCAAAAATAAAAATATGTTATTATCGACATCAAGTTTTGAGAAACTTATAGAATAGGTTTTTTAGAAAATTATTTACTAAAACGACCTACATAAACTAAATTTAAGATATATTAAAATAGTTTTTTTTATATGTATAAATAAAATGTTATTATACTCATATTTTATAAAGTTTAATAATTATTCTTAGAATACACTTCACTATAAACATTTTTTTAAATATTAGGTATTTAAAATTTGATGATGCAAATTAGTCATTAGACATTTAAAAATATCCGATACATGATCCGTTTTATTTCCGTCAAACTTGTAGAATCCTAACTACTTTTAAGTATGCAGATAAGTCCTGTCGTATGTGGCTGTTTTGATTTTTCGGGCGCTGTCTTCATTCTTCAATTGTTGATTTATATGTAATCGATTATTGATAACCGACATATTTATGACTTGAGAAACACAATTAAATTACGACAACTGACAAGCCTATAAAAGTTTGCATGTATCGTGTAAGTATGCGCATTTTTTAGTTCCATTTACTTGTACGAACTTATAATATTTTAATTAAGATGGATAGCTATAATGGATCGTAATAGGATGTTTTAGAGTTAGAGTAAGCAGTGGAGTAGTTAAACAGGTTCAATGATGCCAAAGCGTCTTGGTAGACATTATAGTATCTGTTAATGACACAATGTTTTATTTTACTTATATAATTAGGCACAAGGTTGTAAATTGTCATTTAGGGTAGATCAAAAGTCAATTTTAACATAAAAGAGGAAAAATTCTCATAGAATTTTGCAATTCTAGGTTTGAGTTGGTAAAATATTAGTAGGTAGGTACTTCAATCTTTAATAGCTTTTGGTTTTTTTCCACTTATGTTTTTAAAAAATTTCAAAGATGGTGTGCTTGAGAAATAGATGGTTGAGTAGGTACTGAAATTTATCTTATACATTGTGTGGTTTATAAATATTCACCATGCCACTAAGAGTAAATATAAGGAAGTTAATGTAAAAATAACCAAAAGGAGGTAATAAATATACCTGCTCAGATGCTGTTCTCCGGGTTGAGTCTATATATATATATATATCTGTTCTTCATATAGATAATTGGAAGAAAATCAGTAAATAGTTTTTTGTTTTGGTTCCCACACAATAATAACACAAAGCTTATTATCTTAAATGACCCAGCCAGGACTTTTGTACCTTTATAAAATAATTAATTATAAAATATTATGTGCCATTATATATAATAATATTCAATAAAAATACAGATAGATTTATAGCATTTGTTTTGCTATGTGCAAGTAGGTACAGGTTGCTACCATGGAAATAATTAATTTCACATACACACACACATTTAGGGTTCGGTTGTACGGAGGTCGAAGGTAACATTCGAAAAAAAGCAGTACACTCGTCAATATGATTGTCGGCCAATATCAAATATTTCACAACTAAATTCAATTTTTAAGAAATGTACCTACATAAACCTACAAGGACAATGACGTCAATGCGTCACATCATAACTATATTTTTGTCCCTGGACAACGAAATTTTCTGGCGACGACAACAATGATGACGTAACGGGAATGCTAATCGTAATTTATATCATATGTTTTCCACGAAAAGTCTTGTCACAACAGCTAGGCTTTTCGTAGAAACTATATGATATAAATGACACCGTCCACTCGATTACAACCCAATCCATTCATTTCCATAAAAAACGTATGACAGTCAACATGAGTTAAGCTACTTAAACTTGATATGTAGGAACTAGGAACCTATATAATAGACAATAATATATGCTATTAGTTATTATTTGATAAATATTACGATTTACGAGTAAGTTATATCACATAACTTAAACCTAGGTACGCATAGGATTTGTTTCCTTTTTACCACAGATACTTATAATATTATTAGATACCTATTTGATAAATGCCACCTAACTGCTGGATATAAAAGAAAAAAGACAACTAAATATCGAAATGAATGAGCTTTTGACTCTTTTTCGATAATACTTTGCACATTATATCGATGTAAGATAAATTATGCTACGAAAGAAATACTATTATGAAAAAAAAAACGCAAAAGGGGACATTTCAAACAGGTGTTATAATATTATGTTCACCTTACAAGTGTGCCCTGTAAAACTAAATGTGCTACCACTTAGTTTTAAATTCTGAAAATTGTTAGATTGGCTATTGAATATTTTCACGACTGCACATTATATCAGATATACTAAATATCAGCTCGTATCAATTTATTGTAGGACACCTTTAGGCATATAGATTTTTAATCCAAAACCAATACTCCCAGGAAAAGAAATAGTTTGTTTATCATCTATGAATAAATAATAGTATTAGTTTTGATATTTTCAAACATAATAATGAAATATTTATACTGGAATATATTAATTTAATAGGTTAATATTAATACGAGTTGTTCATATAATTTATTCAAATTTTAATTTTAAATTTTATTCAACTACCTTAATTAAATGTATTTAAAATTTAAGCTTTAATTATTATCATTTATTATAGAACTATACAAAAGAAATTTAACAAATTATAAAATTCAAAGTTCCTTGAAAAGATTTAATTAATATAACCTATTTTTCAACAGGTATATAAGTATATACCTAACAATTAATAGTTATTCATTTTGTATGATAAATTTTTAATTATACCACGTTTGCTTTTATTTTTTTAGTTAAAACATAATATTTAATTGTTAATTTGATATTTATTCTCTACAGGAACAAATAATATTACCTACTTAAATTACGGACTTATAATTTCGATATACTAATAAAGTAACTAAGAATAGCAACATAACCATTAACTATACAGGGTATTAATTATTAACTGCTATGCGTCTATGCAATTGGAATGATCAAGTTTTACACATGAGATTAAAATAGTGTAAACGTTGTAAACACAATTATAAATCTTTAAGTCTTTTTGTATAAAAAACTATCTATAATTTAATATGTGATAATAAGTTGTATTTGTATCGTACTTTGGTATATGCTTAATAAAAAAATGATATTGACTCATGGAATAACAAGTTTATATCGGATTGGAGATTGGATTCGATTTTTAAATTGGTAAATATAAGCTTAAAGCTTGTATCGGGCATCTATTTAATGAAAAATCCAAAAATTAAAAACTTAGAATATTTATTTGGCTTTTAATTTATTCTAATAATAATTACGGTAGTACAATTTGTTAATTTTATACTAATTAAAATAAACTTTATTATTCCATCGCATATAAAATAATTGCAGTGAAAATATAGTGTACTTTTTTTAAATTTTGAGCAGAACGATGTTTTACAATGATTCTTTTTTTTTTTATTACTTTTTTCGTTGTGGCCGTCAACACGTTTTTGAGTAGTAAAAAGTTCAATAGTTCAATCATCTACATTGAGTATGGTTTCTGGTAACAAAATGGATCTAGTTGGAAATTGTTTTTTTTTAGGGAAGGAGGATTGGGATCTAGAGATACAGCAATTTAAAAATAATCAGAAGGGAAAATAAAAACAGATTTTTGTTTTTTTGTTGCAATATAAACACGAATAATCGTTAAATAGATTTGACATTTTTACCAAATATTTAAACTAGCATTTTCAAGGCATGATATGAGTTTCAAAATATTTTGACTTTTTTAAAACAACCTATTTGTCAACATTTTAAATGTTTTAGTTTGTTTAGTATTTTATGATTTCTGTATAGTAAAATTTTTGTTTGTACTTAAGTCAAAAAGCTTAAAAATGTAAGACAACATTCCTCATAATTTGTTTCTAAAGTAATTTAACAATATTGATAATACTTATAATCATAAGTTTTTTTTATAATTGCTTAAAGTTCAAATTAAGATGCAATTTATAATATTTTTTATTATAGTATCATAGTAAATTTATTATTTTCTACATTACAATGAAATTTTCAATATATTTATTTTTTATAATTTAAACTATTTATAGGCATCGCAATCCTATTCAAATCGTTCAATACGACTTATACATTTATAACAATAATAGGATAACTAGTATATAATATGATAGATATCACTTATTTAATGCTATGTTTTGGCAAAATTAATTTGATCATAATCCCACTATTGCTAATAGAAAATTAAATTATGTTTAGTAATATAAATAATATAGATTATCATTTAAAAAAAAGTCTGACATACAGTCTCTATTCAGAACCGCTTTTCGTTTATAAAGATTTATCATTAGATTCAAATTTAACACATCTATTTCAGTCATTATTAATTAATGATGAAGTACACTCGACCAATACTATATATAGCATAGTGATTTCTCCGGTTTTTAAAAAGATAGTTTTTATAACATTTATAAAGCATTATAATTACAAAATATGAGTAAGTAAATTGTTGTTCTCTTTTAATGTTTTTTATTAGTGTAATACTTACCATTTACAGTGAAAACATTTTCAATCGGAGCAAATTATTAGCTCGTTAGATTTGTATTTCAACTGATAAAAGCATATTAATATATAGATCATTATACATGTCCTAATTGTAGCGAGAGAATAAAGAAAAAAATGTTTTTAGTTTTTACATTAGTCGGAAATTCGTAGTCAAAAAGACCACACCCTGATATTTTTTTTTTAAAAATCGGGAACTCGCTTTTCTATATAGTAGGTGTTAAATATTATACCTCGTCAGTGAGTAGGTCACTGTAATGAATGTGTTAAATTTTAATTCAATGATAAATCATTCCACCTACAATAAATGATTCTTAACGAAGATGATTCTGTCAGCATATCATTAAGAATATTCTATTAATTATTCATGTTGCCATTAATAATTTATTTTATTATTAAGTGTTAATAATATGGTATAGGTTGAATCAATTTTTTTACGAAAATATTGCATTTATTAAATTATTAATTTATTATATAGTTATTATCTTTTAAGTTGATACCAGCTTACCATATAGAACTGTGTGAATAGGTTTGTTGGTTTGTGGTGTAAATAGGCAATTAAAATTTAATGTAGGTAAATAGTACATTTTTAGTGGATCTCGTCAATCAATAGAATGGCAATAATATATATATATAATACTATAATAATATTAAGAATATAACATATAGTAGGTACCATACTTTTGGGAAAAATTAGTTCAAGATAATCAAATAGTCATATAAATAAATTATAAAATTAAAAATATATCCTTAGTAAAAAATAATCTGACACGCCGTCTCTGTTCAGAATCGTTTTTCGTATGTTATATTGCAATGGTGTGTCATTGGATTTAAATTTAACACATCATTTACAGACAACAGTGATCTACTCAACGACAAGGTACACTCGACACCTACGACATACTGTACAGCAGAGTGAATTCCCTGTATTTTATTTAGTTCACACTGTGATGGCCTCAAAAATGATTTAACATACGCGTGAAACTTAATTTTATTGTATTCAGTAAGTTACATATTTTAACAGAGCTTGTATTTGAAATCAAAATTTCGTTTAATGTTATTTACAATCTAAACGTTAAACAAGTTTTTGCGTTTATTGTTTATCGTTAATCGTCAAAAATAATATCTAATGCGGCCTGGATACGGAAAACGATAAATTTTTGGATTGATCGTTAAATCACGTGGAATACATATTTCTACGAAACCAATATTATAACTTTTAAGTAAATGGATTTTAAATTATTTTGTGTTGCGTTATTTTTTGTTTGATGATATTCTATAAATTACGTTTTATTTGATGATATATTATAAATTTTGTTAATCGTTATGTTTTATTTTGTTTACTGTTTTCCGTTTTATTACGCTTATTATTATTATTTGCGCTAGTGGGAATGTGCATTTATTATAATAATTTTCTACTTGTTTTAAACATTTTAATTAGTCTATTAGTGTTAAATTAGAAGTTTCAAACTTCTTGATACTTTCAACGATACATGAAAAATTTGCTTTTATGTAATAGTAAGATCACGTTTCACATTTACTTCATTTAAAATTACAGAGTAGTATGCAAAATATGTAAAAACGTACAAAACATACAATATAATACAGGAATGTGTAAAAATATGCAATATAAACTATTGTTGTTTAATCAATAAAGTAATGATTTGTGGACAATCATTGACTGCGTGTGTATGATTTAGGAAATAATAACACGCATTTTATGCAAAATCCGGTTTTTACTTATGAGCATAGATAATTCTACTGACGAACATGTCAAATGTATACACCGAGGCGGTAAAAACTAATAGATATCCACGTCTGTCCCCATTTCCAGTAATTTATAAGACTATTAAGACATAATTTAATATTTTTAAGAATGTAGATCCTATGAAGAAGCAAAATTCAAACACAACATAAATCGAAATCTCTATGAATCCATAGAACCAGATATATCGAGCGACTTAGTTTTCCTTCTTCGCGGTCTGAGTTAGATAAGTGAGTATAACAGTTAAAATTCTTCCAATGTGCTGTATAAATATATTTTTTTTAAAAAGAGAATGTTATCTAATGCAATTTTAAGGCGTTATATAAAAATGTGGAAAAACTAATGCCTTTAGCTACTAAAGTTTAATTGGTAATATATATATATATATATATATATATATATATGTGTGTGTGTGTGTGTGTGTGTGTGTGTGTATAATATTATGTTCTAATGTAACTATGTCATTCATTTAGTTTTTTATGGAATACAGACATCACCTAATATAATATATCGAGTTAAAATATTTATTTTTTTCCCGTCCAGTAAAACTCCCGTGAATTATTCATGATTATGAACAATAAAATAATAAATTCGTACGATGATACGTCGGCATTTTGTGTGACAACCATAGTGACGGCTTTAAGTAGATACCTACATAATAGAAGTAGTATTTCAAAAATTTATATATTTATATCGTACATAAAAATCATAAAATCATTCGATGTCATGAGACCAGGATAAAATAATTGTTGTCATCTCTTACGTTTTGCGTCGGACTGAAATAGTGAAATGTCAGTATGTACAATATTGACGTGTACCTATATATTGCATCCGTAGACAAAATAATAATTAATAACTAAGTAATAACTACAGACGGTGAATAATAATTAACGGCGACGATCGATTGTCATTACGGTTATATTATTTACTCTGCGTCGGTGGCGTTGTAATCGAGTGCATTATAATACATATTATTATGTTAACAATAGTGTAATAACAATATTATAATAATATAATAATCCGTGTATAGTGCTGCTATAATAATAATACGTATATGTAATACATATATTTTTACTATGTGACGACGACGATATGAACGGGACGGATTACTCGAGACGATGATTAAACATTGTAATAATATTATTATTTACGAAAAACGTGGAATTTAATAAATCATATTTTTAATGTATTATAATATTATTCACGCGACGTCCGCGAGTGTTGCACGACTGCATCAGCAGCGTCCTTGCCAAGGTGATTGCCGACCGGCGAAACCCCTCGCGCGGTAGAATATGCCAGAATATTATTATATTGCATTTCATATAGCAGCCGATGTGCATTATTTACGATAAATATATTATTTGTATAATAATGACATCGAGTGTACTTGAAACGACCATTTATTGTATCCAGGGCTGAATTTAGGGGAAAGCTGAATGGGCTGCAGTCCAGGGCCTAACGGTTTTGTATATAGTTGTTAGTGTGTCCATAAAAATGTATTTAATTTAAATTTGCACGTATTAAAAAAATATATTATATAATATCAAGGAGCTTAAACTATACATATCTATTGAAATGTGCCAAAAAAATAATAGGTTTTTTAGTATTTTACGTAGGTGGTACCTATAATAATATAGTATTAACGTACTATGCAATATGCATTAAAACGGTTCTAGGTCATTTTGTACGGTTGAAAAAAAATAAACGAGTGATGTTCTTGAATCTAGATAAAAAATAAATGTTTTTGTGCCGACCGGCGCTGTGAAAATAAAATCAAGAAAACATTTGATCGTTTAATTTTAATCATTATCTACATATACTCAACACTATTATTTTTATGATTATTTGAAGTCACACTAATATTAAGTGTAATATTTGGATGCATAGATAAACTTTAAATAATTTCTTTTGAATAGATATTTTCTTTTTAATCTGAGAGACTTTGAAACTTTCATAATTTAAATAGACATGGTTTGGGATAGGCAAAGGTGGAACTAACATTTATTGGGACTGACATTAGTTAGAATTAATATATCTGGAATAAAAAACTTTTGAATCTATATTGCTTGAAGTACATTTTTGGAATTGACAAAAGCTGAATCAACACGAGTTGTAGTCATTATTAGTTGGAAATGAAAAAAGTGGAACTGCCCTTTGTTGGAATCAATAAACTTGGAATCGACAGTAGATGGAAATGCTATTTCTTGGAACGGATAAATTTCGAATCTACATATTTGGAATCGAAAAAAGTGGAACATACATTAGTTGGAACGATTAAATCTAGGATTTTATCCAAGTTATGCTGGTTCCAACCTTTACGATTCTAAATTGATACACTCCAAATAAATAATTTGATTTTTCTGTAAATTCCAAGTTTATCGATTAAAACAAATGTAATCTCATGCTAATGACGTTTCAAATTTTGTAGACTCCAAAAATGTTGTTTCAAATATTTATTTTTCAAAAAATGTTAGGCACTCCTAATATTTTGACCGTTTCTTTTTTGTAAATTTTTTTATTAGTTTAAATGTTTTATCTACAGAGGTCATAAGCCTACATTAACTTCGCAGATAATTTTCGATTTTTTTATAACGCAACTCCATATGATATAATACGAATATTATACTTTTACCCTATTTGATGGTTTATACAATTCATTATTAAGTAAATTCCACGAGTTTAGCAAGTGGAAAATATTAAACTTTATATTTCATAAACAAAAAATGCATTGCTCTGTTAATTTATTCGGGGCTCCCACAATATTATGTCCGTCCAAAGGCCATCGAAGAATTATTTTATCACACGGATTTAGGTATCCGCTCTTAATTTTATCGAGCAACGCGTCTATACGCGGTACTATAATAATAATGTAATCACGTTATTATATAAACGCAAAGATTACAAAAATAACGACGACGGCGGCGGCGGCGGTGGAGGTGGCCGTGAAGTCGACGCGTTTCCGGCGCACAGGGTACGACGACCACGGCGCGACGGGGTCAATGCTAAACGTCGCCGCCGCGTCGTTTACCGCGAAAAAAAGCGACCGGTGTGTGTGTAATTACATAGCCGCCGCCGCCGCCGCCGCCGGTAATTGGCGAATGTTGCGCGCGCGATTTATTTTTTATTACACACCGGTGCTCGTTACACACTTGTACCGGGTAGGCGGGCGGGCGGTCGGGCGGGCGGAAATAAATAACGAATTATTATTATTATTATTATTATTATTATACGGCGGAGAGATAAAAAAAAACCTCCCGACCGGCCGAAACGCGATCGCGGACAACGTGCAAAAAAACGACTCGCGCGGGGTCGCCGCACCCACACCGCAGTCGCCGCGATTTTGACGATATCGCACGTACTCGTTATTATTATTATATTTTATGCGTTCATAATTTACTCTCCGCGGAGCGACCGCGCGTAGATCAGGGACGCTCCGTCGGCGGGCGGTGGCGAAAGTACCCGCGACCGTTGCACCGTTTGACGGTCATCGCGAGCGGCCACCGCGTGCGATGGTCAGGCGCGCCATGTCCGGTAGACTTTCGGCCGCCCGCCCGCGGTCACCACACCCGCGCGACGTCTATACAACTGCCACGCGGTGTTGGCGAATTTTTTTACACGCCGCCGCGGGTGTCGTGTGACCGTAACGCTATGCGGAATTGCCGAAAAAGACGTCATAATATTCTAATAGGTAGGTTGGTGTGTGACTCGCGTGATATAAAACAATATATTATAACCTGTTATACCTATGTATATATGTATTATCATATTAATATTAAGCGTTTTTTTTTTTTTTTTTTTTGTATTCGCGTATTTAGCCGTGGGGGAAATTTGGACACTATACGCGGTTATGGGTATATATCGTGTCATTTATTAGTTAGGTACCGCTGTACATTTTTATTTATTTAAGAATTTACAGGCATCGTAACAGCTAAGGTTATTAGTCAAGAATATTACTATAGATATTTAACTTGGCAAATTTGCGAAACGGCTCCGATTCAGGCGTGATATTCCCGGGCTACAGCGAGCACCTTCACGTCAGTTCAATTCTCAATTAAAAAAAACTCATTTCAGCAATACAATAGTCTTATAATTATTCACTACCACGACTTCAAACTCCTGAGTCCATCACAAAGGTCGTCCGCACGCCGAGAAACAACAAATTATAGTAACATTTACAAGGTGATGCGATTGACTATTGTTTACAATATTAAAGTTTATTAAGTAAATCACATTTAAAAAATATATATAAAGCTGATCATTTCGAGATTGCATCTTCGCGTGTTGAGGGCTTCTCATTTAACATGGGAGATTAAGAATTGTGCGTGTCGATTCGTATCTTGAAAGATATGTTTAATAACATATTGCGATGCGTGTTTGACGTGTACTTGTTGCATGGTATCGGTAGAGGATTTTTGCTAATTAGAAAGGAATGTGTAATGACTAATGAAAGTGATGTGTCCAATCTTATTTCGGTAATAGTGATGACTTGACGACGGCTGAACTCCGGAGTTCGGGAGGTGTATACCATTGTTTAACTAAATCCTTGATAGATTTAAATTCGTTATTTGGCGAGACGAAACACCGACGAGAAAATTATGTTACGAATAGATGTATCTAAATATGTCATTGGAGGGTATGTTTTTGATGGTGTAGTTATAGATATTATTTTATTTTAGGTTTAGTTTTGTATGTTAAATTGGCTGCTTCATCATTTCATTTTCTTTTATTCCAATATTATATAATTTATAATATGCACATGAATACGATGTTTTATGTGTGTCAATCAATTCAGATTAAGGTTTTTAGATGATTCTATATTGGATCACTATAAGTGCGCGCAAAAATTTATTATGAGGTGTGCTATGAAGAAAATGGGCCATTTTTCTTTAAATGAGCCTTAACCTAACCGCCCTCCCCCCAAAAAATCTCATGGTAGAATACATGATTTGAAATAAAAATTTATATTATCACTATTACAGTCGATTTTGAATATTGAACGGCAATGATAAGTAATATAATGGTTAGTGGTTGGTTTATTTTACTGGTTAGCTAAATTTGTTTATCACTCATTCTCGTGGGTAGCATTTGTACTATTCGTAGCTTAAACATTTAATAAAGTCTCAGAATAAATAAAAGTCGTGCAAAAAGCCACGGCCACAGCCAGTGGTGAGCACCATAGGGTCCAAGCATTGCTCAAGCAACACTTTAAATATGGGTGAGTGGGTATTGATAAAAGGATAATAGCATATTTTATCGGTAGTTATAACAATATTATGAGGGGTAGGTAACCTACAATTATTTGAGCAACACCTTTTTTTTTTTTTTTTTTTGGTATCGACGACGCTGCCAGTCCTGTTTACACATTACTTTGACAATGTCGCCATCGTTTATTAATTCGCAAATCAATAGGATTACAATAGAATGCAATTGCTTACCAAAAGACAACCTTTCTTCAAGAATGACACCGAGTATCTTAGATGTTTACTCAGGTTTCTTAGGTGCTCGCCAATTTTCAACCTCGGGGGAGTGTTGACCCAGTTTCTGGTGAGCATGACGGCTTTAGTTTTCTGGTGAGTCAGCTGGTGACCACGGCTTGTCGTCTAATTGTCGATGTTGTCTAGGACTGGATTTATCAGTTCCTCGAGCAGCTGTCCAGATTTAGTGACCACGACCACTGCAAGATCATCAGCAAAATCTACCATGTGAGCCTCGGCCGGAACGTATATCGACGGTAGGTACTAGGTAGTCATATGCCACGTTATACGAAATTGGTCCAAATGCCCGAACCCTGAGAGACGCCACACGTGACTACCTTGGAAATCCTTTGGTCACCAATCAACAGCTCCCTGTCAGGTAACCAAGAACAAATTATGAGCACGAGGTACTCAGGAGTTCCTTTTCTCCTCAGTGCTTCATTGATAACTGACGATTGAAGAGTGTTGAAAGCGTTATTCACGTCCAACGTGATCAGCACGCATAAGCTTTTTTGACTTTAGTTGTTGGTAGTAACTCTTGCAGCAATATTGGTTACCATTTCCACAGCGGTTTCACTCAAAATCCTTTTTCGGAACCCAAACTGGTTGGGCGTATGACGGCTTCCACCATGGAAGTCGAAGTGGGTTTCTGGGGGAGGTGTCTCTCTAAGTTTTCCTGAGTTGTCCAGCAGGCATATCGGCCGGAAGCTTGACGGGGAGTTCACTGGTTTCTCAGTCCCCTTATGAAGTAGGACCAGCTTAAAGCAGACAGGAGGGGAAGGAGCCTCGGCACACCTGGCACACTTAGTGCTCCGTCTATAGAGGCACGGGTTTTTGAGTGCTGTTAGGATGCTAAGGGAATCGCTGATAATAAATATAATACGTATTATGTTAGCTGTTTGGGCTTCAAAGTGAATTGTCTAGTTGAGTTTCTTCAAGTATGGCGTAATTTTCGGCGGTGAATATGTTTGTTATATTGTAGGTAGTTTATGTTGGATAATCATTTGACTTAAAATGTCAATATTTTTTTAGAGTAAATAATTTATTTATTTAAAATAATAAACGCCATACAGCTTTTGTTTTGTATAATAAGTACGTGAACGTCATGAACATTTAAACATAATACAATATTAAAATAAAAATACTATTTAAGAAAAAATTATCACACTTCGCCTGAGATATGATTTTCCTTAGAGGATCAGCCTCTAGCTAATTTTTTCTTACTATAGGTACGTCGTATGTGGTATACTTTTATCCCTCGAAAGCTCTTGCTCTCGTTATACCGGTATTTGGAAGCCAACTCTAGCTAGTAACATTTGTACATCAATTGATCCATAAACTATATTATTTAAAAACTTAACACCAACATCATACAGATCTTTAGTGATGATATCCTAAATATGTTTAAAAGGGTTGGTAATCGACTCATGTAGTTTGTGTTGTATATTCATATATATATATATATGTGTGTATTCACGGAACAATCATTTCTAAAAAGCGATTCTGTATCCGTTCGATTCGTAATTTATTCTGAGCTGTTACAGCAGGGGAACACACTACAGATGACAGATCTATATTTAATTACAGATCGAACTAACGAATAATATATTTAAGGCTAGAGGACATTCACCAGATATAACCGACACAGAATGACGCCTCCTAAAACCAAGCATTTGTTGTAAATTAATTTAAAACGTATAAACTTTTTTTAAAATAATATTTTTGGGAATTTTCAGACATAAGTAAATCTATTAAATTATTTTTTATTCATATCTTTATTTTTTTTATACATTTAACAATAGTATTAATTTTTCATTTTTAATTTATCAGGTCTTTCTATTGAACCCTGAATATATTATTATAGGCACACAGACACTAGGTAAATACATTTTTTTTTTTTTTTTGAGGGGAAGGCTACAGCGCTTTCATTATATATTCTCCTTATTAATCTGTATGGAAATTTACCCTTCATCCCTCTACTAAGCCGGTATATTTTTAAATGGCTTGTATTAGACATAAATTTACATCAATATTTATCTAGTATAATTCAGCAAGCACGCACACCTTCATTTTTCCTTTAATAATGATTTTACCCAAATTCTGATTAAAATTTTGGAATTTTTAAAATTACTTTGGGAATGTATTATTTTTAATTATTTAGATTTATAAGTACAAAATCAGCTTAATAATTTACAATAAAAAAAGGTTTGACTCTCATTCGAAAAAAAATAATTTGTATCGCCACAGGATACTAATAATAATAGTACTAATAATACTAATAATAATGATATATAAGTATATAACAAATATAAGCATTTGCCAAATTTGAAAAACAGCCTTGTAGCATACATACTCATTCTTGGCCAATTTTATGTCTCATTGAAGAAATATTATTGTGACTTATTAACTAACTCTCCACCCCCAATCCCACACATAATTGCGCCTATGTTAATATTAAGCGTTATATTAGCGTATTTAGCCTCGGGACAACTATTAACTCCGACTCGTATACTGCGTACTTGCTACTTGTACATTTTCGAAACCATTTTATCGCAACCGGCGGCGATTCCGAATCCGCCAGATTCATCAGATAAACATAAGACAGGAGGTCTTCTGTAGCATTTGCATAGACGGATTTGTTTTACATAATCGTAAAAAAAGGCCAAGTGTAAAAAAAAATTTGGTTCGTATTATGATAAAGCCAAATAATATATATATAATTTTATGTTGACTATTTTTTTTTTTGAATATTTAGATTTTTTGCATTTTGAGGCATGTTTCTTTTTTGCACAGCTTCTTTTAACGTTCATCAAAACGACAATCAGTTCTTAAAACGTTTGATTATTTGAATGTCTCCGAGCACTGCCGAAATGGCTGCGGGTCAATTGAGTGTTTGAGTGTACACTCAGTCGACTAGGTATATTGTACGCCGTGTTTTATTTGAAACAAATTGACTGTCACCATATTATTTGGTACTTTTTATCAGGGTCCACGTGTACAATGTCGTGTACACGCATTTACTTACTATTCTTGTTCTCGTGTACATTTTATTTTACACTAGTATTTTTTCTAAATTAATGTCGTGTACAGAAATGTATACATGTCTGTGCTTATATATGATCTAAATAAAATATCCCTATAATAGGACCAGTTTTGTGTATTCAGCTAAGTTAGATAATGGATATTTCTTATATAAACCAACTTTTTTTTTACTATTCCAATGGTTTTTATTTGTAAACAAAATCATTTGGATAGTACATATTTGCATATACAAGTATGGAGATTTCTTTGTGTACCTACAAAAAAAAAATGGTATCTACATGTGGCAGTCAACCTGTTAATGTACTTAGTCGTTCTGATTATAGATGTTAGTTAATTTTATATTCATATTATTTATTACAACAATTTTTAGTACATATTTATGCAGTAAATATTTTAAGTTTTATAAATGCATTTGCATAATTTTTAATTTTTTTTACGGCAATATGTGGCAATAATTTTACGGTGCTACCAATATTCAAAATACGAGACTTATCTAGGTGTTACATATAATTTACAATGTTACTATCTATGTATTTTTGTTGTTATAGCTGATTGTTTTGTATGGGTAGCGATACATTTCTCCATTATTTTCAATCGCGAGTATAAACTATTTAGATTTATATGGAGCTATTACGCGGGAATAGCGAATGATTACATTGTCATTATATTATAATATTCGTCTTATTATATTTTTGAAGTTGTCGACGTATCGAGTTGATATTTTTCCGTACCTGCATCGGATTATTCTCAGACATTTTCATAGTAATTTTGTTATATAACACCTTCAAGTCCAACTATTCAAACGGTGTGTCGCTGCGGTATATAGATTTCAATTCGAGCGGCAAATCGAAGCGGCGCCGCTGTTATCACTTTCAATTGAAGGTGTAGCAGGTACACGGCAATTTGCGCGATAGGTAATGTGCGATAATTGCATATTATACAATAAAACACTGGGTCAATTGCAGCCACAGGTTTACGGCACGTGCTAATTTATTTTAAATTAATGTGCCATATTTTCTTATCGTCGTCGATGGTAATAACAATATTATATTATGCCGTTTAGTACCACGCTCATGCAAGCACAATGCGCACGTACACGTGTACGCACACACTATACATATTATAGCCTACGTATGCGTGTGTATATGAGTAATGCGAGTACTCAAGTATGCATGCAACGTACTTATATTATATAGGTGGCCCTCGCTCCATCAATTACATATTATTGATCGATGTCGCTATGTTTAATGTATACAATGTGACCGTCGCCGCGTGCCTAAATATTATAATGATTGGGCAATGTATGGTTAAAGTCGTTATAATAATAATAATCACATAAATTATAGATCGTTATAGGTCGAGTGCTGCTGCCGAGTATCTACTGGCTACTACGCTATACAGGTAGGTACCTAAGTTTAATAATGATTGGCGCGGGCGTCGACTCTACGCCGCAATATTGTGTATTGTGTATATTTCGTTCTTGTAAGCGCGTAGGTATAATAATACGGTGATACCTGCAGAACGTACAATGTAATATACCTACCTACTGCGTGTGGTGACTAAAATATATGGTGTATTAGTGCACGTGTGTTATTATATTGTATATGCGATATTAAGCTATTATAGTGACCGGCCGTCACCACGGTCATCGGCGACCGCCACCTCCACCAACGCCACCACCACCTCCACCGCGTCCAATAACGCATGTAATAACAGTAGTCGTTTGGCTAACGAAAGTCCTTCCGACTCGCCGATATACGCCGCCGCCGCCACCGCACGCCGTACAGATCATATCTAGCTCTATATTATATTATTGTGTATTCGTCGATCGTTCATTCATCCGGCCGCGCACGCACTATATAGTGGCGATCGCATTGCAGTCGCAGCAGTCATCGCGCCAACACCATTGCCAGCGTCCAGCAGCACCACGTGCAGCTCACTACAGCGAGAAGCACTCAATCGCTGCAGCTGAATAATATCGATATTGTCGACGCTGTTTTGCGCGCATACAGTAATACCTGCGGGCCGTCGTAGCACCGTAACATAGCCGGTGCACTGTGCTAGCCAAAAGAACGATCGGTGGCGCTGCGCACGACTATAGTTTGAGCGTAACGGAAGGCGACTACGGCGGCGCGTCCACGCGTTGCGGAAGTAGCAGCAGCAGCCGCTGTACAGACATACATATACATATATATATAATATACCGTTCGAGCGGTACGGCGTGCTTGTAGCGAAAGCATCAGAGGACGTGCCGGAGACGAGAGAGCACTGCAACCGACTGCAGTGACGATTGCGGAGAGCTAATCGACGCCAAACCATCTGCACCATCGGCCTAAGGTACCTACGCATTTTTTTTTTTTTTTTACCTAATTCTAATTTTTTTTTTGTAGTTATAATTATATCGTAATAAATTATATATATAATGTGTGTTATGTCGTGTAAGAAGACGCCATTTATGATTTTAACGGTTTCGTTTCGGTTCGGTTGAAAAAATGTCAATTTCGGTTTCGCTTCGGGTCCTCGAAAACACCGCCGAATTTAGATTTTGGGTTTATACTGGGTTCATTCAATGCTTTCTGTAGCTTTTGTTTTATTTTTTAATTTAGTAACTACTGCATAAAAGACAATTGATTTATTATGATGGTCGCTGAACGAACTTGAATTTATGACTGCGGTGTTCATAGTTTAAACTGTCTTTCAGACGTTACGTATAATAATTATCTCTACAATTTGATATTATATACTATTATACAGATATCATGGGAGATTCACTGAACTATTCGATTCTAAACTTACAAATTTTCGATACACTTGACACTTGGATGACCCATGTTTGATGTTATAATATTAAGATTACGGTAACGGTATGGGTTACCTATAGTCTATAGACTACATATTATATATAATTAGTCATTATTGTCACTGAGCACATGGACATGACACATCTGATGACTCTGAAACTATTAACCTAGAAATTATTTTTACTTTTGAGAATAATAAATAATTATGTATTAGGTAGGTATTATATTATTTTAATTATTTCCATCACCGATATAGAATCTGTAATCTATATTCATTTAATCTTATAATACCAGTTTTATTATCGATTACTTTGAATTTAAACAAATTTAATAACAAGTCTGTAGAATACATAATCATACGATATTATATATTATATTGAATAATAATACTTTCATTATTGATTAATTTTTATAGATCTAAAATTTTTTTGTTATTCGTTATTACTGTTATTCAGTCTAAATAGATAAAATATCTATTGGAATTTGGAATCTAAAAGAACTATGCATAAAGAACTAAAAAATACATTAAGTAGATCAAAATATCGATTTCAGTCTTAAAAATAAAATTATTATGGATTCCGATCTGATTTTAGTCCAAAATCGATTCTTTTGGTTTGGTTCGAGTAAAAACTAGAGAGTGAAATACACATTGAAATTACCTTTTTATAGTCGACACGTTTGCATACCTACTGACAAAATTGCGAATTTATAAAAAAAAATATTATTTTTAAATTCAATACCTATGTGAATGACTATGAATTAGACCTTTTAATAAGGGAGACCTAATAAACCTATCGAATTACATTCCACATTGTAATATATGATGTCATAAAAAGACTTAAAAATATCTATCATAATAGGAAATGAATAGTCACAATCATAACTAGGTACCTCGTTGTTTATAAATAATAATTCTCTGATTATTGGGTTAGACATTTCTTTTTAGATAAAACTATGAGGTCACTCCCCAGTATGATAAATATTTTAAAGACTGTTTATGACTGCAAATGTATATTTTAATATAGCGAACGTTATTCAATAGGTGTTTAGGTGTCCCTTATTAGGATTATGTCTATTTCATAGTTGTTTACAATTATTGTAACAATAAGGTGCCTATCTAATTATTGTATTTAGACTTTGTTATAACAATACAAATAATATAATATTTCATTATCATTTTGTATAAAAACTTTTATTTAAATGGTATTACAATCTTTTGAATAAGGCGTCAAGTGTTTTTTTTTTTATTATTAATTACTCATTATTATTCAGTGGATATTAAAAAAAGATTTCAGGTATTAAAGCCCATTTTATAGTCATTTGTTTTCATCCCCACGTGTGTTCCCACTTGAAATGTGAATGGGTATATACATTTTTATAAAACTGTATTAAATGAAATACTATACATACAGTATAAAATTATTTTTTACAAGTGTTGTAAAAAAATAAATATATTAGTTAATATTATTAGAAAATTAATTTGATGTTAAGAATATAATTTATATGCTGTGAATTACAGCTATATTATTTTAAATTTAAATTATTTATAGTCACTAGGTATAACAGGACTAGTTCCATGACTTTAAATATTAATTTACTTTAAAATAATTATTGTATTATTTTTATTTTTAAAATTTTTCCCGAAATCATTAAGACATTTTAAAATTGGTCATTAGTTTAAAAACTTATGTTCAATTGTTGAAAATTTAAGATACCTACTACATGGTTCTATACCATATAATTCTGTATAATACAATACGAAATAAAATACTGTATTTTAATAACTCTAATTTACATCGTAGTAGCACATATGAACTTAAACAATGTTTTGCATGCATATGAAAATGCGTGTATGTACGTATACGCGACTGTCCTATATAAATAACAATATATTTTTCATAAATAAATAAAAATACTTTTAAAATATAAATAATGAAACTAAAATATTTTAATAAAATAAATTAAAATAGTTAAATAATGTGGCATATAGCTTGGTATATTTCTTTAAGTTGAATTTGAATCAAGGTGAAACGAGGAACTTACTAATAAAAAAAATTCCTTTATAAAGTCATTATTAATCTGATAACTTATTTTTAAAAAAAATGTTAACATGTTAGCTAAATAAATCCGTGTTTAAATTAAATTCTTATTAAACAAAATATACTTATAATGTATGGTAAATACATTTATTGATTTGTTTTATTATAATTATTTTAATATTGTTTAGACAACAATCAAAATAATGAAACTATTAATTAAGGTAATTAAGGCTTAGATAGATACAATTAATATCCATTATAGAATTAAATGATTTAATACATCTTTTTTTTTTATCTAAATAATAACAATTATATCAATTTGTTACAGAATGTATATATTGATTTGTAAAACATTTTAGAAGCAAAAATTGAGATAGTTTATCTTCTTATTTAAAATTATAGTGAAATTAATTATAAAATTTGAGCATTGTGAGAACAATTTTTTTCGATTGGGAATTTATTGAGTTTAAATCATAAATTTCACTAACCACGACCCTGCGTCCTCACAAATATAACATTAACTGCCGGCTCTGGTTCCAGTCTGTGATTTTGAATACCGACCAACGAATTTATCGAGAGGATTTGCGTGAAAAGACATGGTCTTGTTATTTACAAAACGGTTCTATATAAACGTGAAATGTTTTGATTAAGCACGTGCGAGCATATTATTATTGTGCAGCTTTATAAGATAACGTGGGCTATATGGGATGAAAGTGAATTATAATGCGACTGAAACACAATATATTATAAGCTGGCTGGTAATAATATACATTATTCGTGACATTTGGTATTTAAATAATATTTTGTCGGCATAATTTGCATAGATATCTATATACAATATAATAGTATATACACACTGATACCATATGCATAGTACATTTTTAATACGCCTGAATTGTACAATCTGAGAAAACACAAAAATATTACGAAAGTTAAGTACAATCATGGTGTGCTATAACCAACACATAGTAGATTATTCTACTGTACCCGTAGTCATCATTATTATCATCATCATCATCAGCAGCAGCATCATAAGGATAAATAATGATGATGTTTACGCGACGTGTATTGTTCGTTAATCGTTATTATTATTTATATAGATTTTGTATGGAATAGCTTTAACTTGCACGCGTATGATGTAAATTAATTGTCCGTTTTCGTTGGAAATTGTATGTTGTTGTCCGAATACCACCATAATCGTACACAGTATTTTATCATTATTATGTGCATGTGATGTAAATCGATGAACAGTTTTCGTCAAAGTTGTTGTATCAGACGTGTTCGTTGTGTATAAAATATCACGCGGCCGTGTGTGATGTAAATAGTAAATACTAGGCCATTTTCGACGTTCTTCGACCTGTAATTTTTTTTTAATTTTTTTATTATCGTTATTTTTTTATACCAACAATAAATTATAGGAGAGTACACGTTATTAAAATATTATAATATAGTACGCACTACGACTATATAAAGTCGTGTGCATTGTGTAACTTTTGTAAACATTTCGTAGTTTCGTACTACGCTGTATAACGGGTAGGCACGTGTTGGAGTGAGGCTCATATATATTTTTTAATTTCATAATCGCTTTACCGCTACGAAATCCAGAAATACTACTATTCGAAATCCGGAATCCTTAGGTATATTGGTTGTCCGATTGATGCATTATAGAGTCAAATGCAATAGTATAAAAAATATATTTAAATATTCAAATTCGACAATAAACTATATGCCTACTACGTACAGCATTTTTGCTGTTTCGTAGTCGCCACTTGCCACTTGAACGCCATCACCATAGCCTGTTTTAATGTCTATATATATATAAAAGAGATGGCCACAAAGATATTTTAACGTGGAGAAAACTGCTTTTAAGTTGAGTGTGTAGTGATTGTCTCTTATGTATATGTACACTTTGAATTTTGATGACCCGCCATCCATATGCAATATAATATATTATATACTTACGTATAGTAAATCTTCGACGACTAAATTTCGAAATGTTCGAAATATTATTTTGTATTAATTATGAGAAAACAAAATCATAAAATATTTATATTATTATGCATATAGGCAGGACCTATATCTGCTGATAGTTGTATATTTTTTATCTTGGTTTAAATATGCAATAATAACATGTAACGAAAAATACCTATAGCGAGTATAGAGTGTAGATAATTTTTTTTTCAGATAATATAAGTATAATAATATTATCAACAATTTGATAATTTTCTCGATGAAATGACCGTAGTGAAATCGAAAGCTATCGAACATGCGTCCTTACAACATCAAAATTCGCGTATTTATGGTGTACACTATAATACTATAGAGGCACTATTAATTTTATACATACTGCAGGCTGCAGCATACCTGTTGCACACCAATTCACCCTCGTATTCATGTGCTATGGTGATTGATTGATATACTCTAACTTCATATTATAATATTATATGGTCGTGTATATATAATAATTTTCATTATTGCGCACATGTGTCTGAGTGCGTGTAGAGTTGTTTATACCTATATAGTGTTGTTTATGTGCCTACACCTATTATTAATGAAAAAAATAGACCGCCGACCGAATTCGTTGTCAATCGCTCGCCTATGTGAAATATATAGAAGTATCAGCTATATAGGGATAGGTGCTTATGTATATAATGCGTGCGCGAACCAGTTTCTTACCGTCAATTATTATTTTCAACATACGCCTATGTTTGAATTATGAGAGATTATAACTATATATACACACCATACGTCTATATCATATTATATTATATAGTTAACTATTATAGCCTATAAGATATCATGTTCCCTATATGCTGCGATTTTACTCTCACATTTGGCACACACACACATACAAACGCGCGTGTATACCTATAACGTACCTTCGTCCTACTACACTCCTAGATGATATGTAAGAGTATAATATTGTAATAATGTAGATAGTATAATGATAATAATTATATTTAAGGTATGGAAAGAAAACCGCGGCCGATAAGCGTGTATTACGCGCGAAAGTGTACGAAAAATACTATTCACACGACTCTATCATATTACCTACCAAGGCGCGCCCAATATTGACGTTACGTGATATCGTTATTATATCCGCACCACCGAGTCCCATTATTATAAACTATTACGACTATATCTGTGTAATTATTGCCTAGATTTCGCGGTTTTTCATCAGCCGCGGTCGAAGGGCGACCATCGTCGTCGCCGCCGCCGCTGCCGTTAACGAGAATATAATAATAATTGTAATAAAAATCGTCGCCATAATGATTTTAATCGTAATAATAATAACAAGTATAATAATATTATAATGACCGCGTAATAGGTAGGACAACTATAATATAATAATAAAAATAATAACTATATAATATAAATACCTACACAAGTATACGTACACACACGCGCACGCAGTTTGTAATATTAAATAATAATAATATAATGATTATTATTTTTTATTATTATTATTATTATTATTATTATAAGCCGGCGAGTACGACTTCTTGGCCGTGGCTGCTGCGGCGCAACGGCGGGGACCGGCTGCGATGTCCTCGTCGACGGGCCAAGGTGAAACCGAATCGAGTATATAGGTAACATATGCCGGTATAAGCAACAAGTGGTCGCGGTCGCGTGTATACTCTGATATAACGACGCGCCGCCGCTGCGGTTGAGCGATCGCGATCGCGAGTGAGCTCGTGCCCTCGCTCGAGCCCAAACAAGTGATTGTTGCCGCCGCCGCTGCGTTTATTATAATAACATAAAAAAAAAAACGAATTTTAAAAGTAAAACGTAAATAATAATGGTAAAATAATGAAAAAAATTAAAATGTCATCGTGCATTGAGTGGTTTTATGCGTGTAAATAAAAACCACGACCATATTATGACCTACCTAATAATAATATTGTAAACAACAAATAAACGCACCGTAGCGAGGGCGAACACTACGATCGCACACAATGCGCGGACGTTTATTATTGTTATGAAAATATAATTTTAATAATAATGTACAAGCGGCACTTGTTTATTTATCAATTTGTCTTTTATAATAAATTATGTAAAACATTGTTATTTTTTAAAATATTATTATGACGCGAGTGTATTATTATAATATCGGTAAACAGTAAACACAATAATAAAAAATGCACGCAAGGTGGAAGGATAGAAGGATATTGTTTTCGTATTGTATGAAATCGGTTTTTTACTACAAATTATGATGGCTTTCCATCTCGACAGCGATGTTTTTTATTCTTAAATAAGAAAATCAATTTCGATTTCTATGGGTAACATAACTTTATCGTCTCAATATTATTTTTAAAAAAATTCTATAAGTCACATACAATATTGCTATATTAATTAACCAATACTACGTTGAACAGTTCCAAATAGTACTTAACCCGGCTAACCCTAATACCTACGTATTAGACCGGATTATGTTATACGCGGGGTCGTGATCGTGAATATTATGCACAAACTGTTGCTCACAAATAATGAATATATATTTCTGTTTCTCTGTGAAACGCTTTCTGTAGGACGTGGAATTCTGAAGTCGTCGCCAGGTAATAATAATGAAGTTTGGAAGCACCGGCGGCGACACGTCTGCGGGATGCCGATTTGACAAATTTCTCCTCGTACGCGCGCACACAAATACGCGCACAAACTTGCACCTATCACGGCTTGAACGCAATAAAAATAATAATAATAATACCTAATGATATTTTATCAGATTGTAAAAATTATTGTAATTGTTGGTATCCGATCGCCGCGTTTGACGATCGGCGCCGCTGCATCATTGTGCACAATGCGTTTGTGTATTTTATATGTGATTATCGTTTTGGTGAAACGCCGGTGTATTATATTTATGTGTATGTTGTACATAAGATTTGGATAGTTTTGTTTTCTCTTCTATTTGTTTGTATGGTTTTCACCTAAACTACAATACCTATTCCTATAGGCTAAAAGTATACTATATGAGCGAGTGCGCTCAGTGAGACATGTTACAATATAGAAATACAAACAAACGTTTTTAATTTTAATCCACTAATTAGAAATTATATATGAATTCAAACTTTTTATTTTGTGATCAATTTTATAATATATTTTGTGCCTTTATTAAATTTATATATTTTTTAAATATCAGATATTTTCAGATGTTTTTTTTATAATTTCTAAGTGGTGTAACTTTTTCTTCGTAGGTCAATGTAGGTGCACGGAGATTTATGAATGAGTTACATTGGATAATTCGATGACAATATACTAATATTTTACATGTACATTCATTTAAAATTTTTTTTAGAATTATTAAGTATAAATATAAATATTTAGTTCAGTAATATTATGGTATAGGTACATAAATAATTCATTAAAAATCAAATTTAATACACATTATTAACTTACATATATGTACATATACTTGTACAATTATAAAATATAGCTGATAAAGTATATAATAGAAACTAGAAAAAATTATTATTTTAATTGAATCACATAACTCAAAATATATCCATTAAAATAAAATGTTATTTAAAAAAAAAAAAAAACATTTAGGAAATAGCAATTATTATGGCTTAGGAAAATAAATGTTTAAATTTAGTGTTTCGTAAATGTATATTTGACTCAATAAGCTTATATTTTACCTACATAGTACTATTTTATATAAAAAATAAAATAAAAAGCTGCAAGGGTAGCTAGGCCCATGGTAAGTGTATTAATACGATGAATATATTAGAGTCTGTTGCGTTATTAAATTTGAAACTATTGAAGTATATAAACTGCAGTTCTATAGTATTGTAAAATATTGACATTCTTTAATCTAATATAAGGTAAATTTAAAAATATAATTTAAGCTCGGTTTTACTATAAGTTTAAAAGACGGTTTGTAAAAAAATTAAAAAAATCATTTTTTATTTTTTAAAGTTAAGTAGTTGGTAGAATATAGGGTTGAGATATCAATTACACTTTAATTTTTTCTTAAAAATACAGTATACTACATATTATATTATTATATATTATGTACTAAAATTTCATGAGTTATAGATATAGATAAAAAATTAAACTAGTATTGTAAATAAGTAATAATAACTATTTAATTCTGTAAAATAATAACACATATTGAAGACTGCATAAGTTTCCGTGTTCTTTAAACATATTATTATTAGAAAACATGACGCAGATTCTTAGAAATAAATGTAATTCGTATTTAAATTCAAACCCTATACCTACACATAATTGATATTAAAAAATATCATATTATAATGACTAAAAAGCAATTGTTATTGGCGGCCGTGGAATATAATAATATGCAAATTCTATCAGGTGACATTATACGAGTTGCATAGATTTTATTTAGCCGTCAATATAATTATTACCTAGAGCATCTGCATCCGCATTCAATACACCTTACAAAGACCATGAATAGGTACATCAATATAAGAGTCCAACGTCATGCAATTATAAATTATATTTTCAAATTCAATAAAAACAATTTAAGATTAAATTTAAAAAATGCAGTCGTAATAAAAAAATAAATAAATACTAATGAATGTCTGCCAATTAAACGCTTGTTTACACTATTTTAACAAAATTCTATTTGTTTATTTATTTCATAATTATTATTATTATTGCATTTTTGTACAGAGGTAATAATTATGATAAATGTTAAAGAATTCACAATAATTTCTATTGTGATAAATTTTATTGATTTTTTTACCATTATTAAATTGTATACCATGTGCAAGAAATTAAATGCTATAATCCGATATTTCCTATAAAATTGTTTAACGTGCTAAGTAAGAAAAAAAATAATGTTAAAAATTCTAAAAACAAGTTTGCAAATATTATTTTTTCTTTTTTCTTTATAAAACATAGTATTATATTTAGTAAACCAACCCTTTAGACAACGAAATACAATATTTGCGTTTGCATTCTGCAAAGTTATATAAAATTATAATTTAAGACATGGTAAATCTTCAATTCTATATTATGTATATTTAAAATAATTAATTATTAGTTTTTAATCACAGTATTAAACGAATTACAAAGCTGTCATAATTTTATAGATTTTTCTATTACAGTTCTATAATTTGTAATGACCTAGCTATACCTATTGAATTTTAAATTGAGAATACTGTTACACATTTTTAAATATTTAACTGGCAATCATGGGCGTGTACAGTATGCAGAGGTTCAAGGTGCAGCATGATGTAATATGGTTCATTTTATATATATTATTTTATTGTAAAAGCCAATCTAAAATAAAACCACTCTTTTACTTTATTTCAGGTTTCACAATGAAATCTTATTCTTACACAATATAAATAATTATACCTTTAAAAATAAACGACTATAAAATAGTTAAATATATGCATTTTAATATTTTATTAATCAAAAATAATAAACAAATAAAAATGTGCTAACATTTTTTACAAAAACTAATAAAAGTGTGTGTCGTAATTATACATAACAGTACAATAGTATTTTATTTCCTGTGAATAAATTGACGACATATTGAAATATTCCATTTTTGCTATTAATATAATTTAATTAACTCATTCAATAAGTTATGACCATTGTTTTTAAAAATGTACTTAAGGAGAAAACAATAGCTATAAGTGTTCCACCATCAATTTAATAGACGGTTAATCGTCCATCAAAAAAAATGTTCTAGTGCAGCAGTTCCTGCCTATACTGCCCCTGCGCTTCCTATTGAATCCAATTATGTAATTAGATATCTATGTATTGTCTAATAAACGATATTCATAAATAAACGAATAGTAAATAGTTAAAATTAATTGTTCCATTTGATCAATAGCTGAACCTTCTTGAGAGTGATTTATAGAATTTGATTTAATTTGATTTATAATTGGAACTTTAGGATAGTCATAAGTGGCAAATTTCCAATAGGTATTTTTTAAAATAATCGGGAAAAACTATAAAAATAAAAATACAGAAAAACTGGAATATTTATGCAATTCCAGTTTTTGTCAAGATCGGGTTTTTTTTTATTTTGTCGTAATTAAAAATATTATTCATAAAAATTGTTACGGAGTGCCTTAAATTCTTTAAAAAATAAATATTTGAAACTACATTTTTGGAATCGAAAAAATTGGAACCAACATTAGTTGGAATATACATTGATGTTAGAACCGGTAAACTTGGAATCTGCAAAAAAATTTAATTATTTATTTGGAGTGTATAAATTTGGAATCGTAAATATTGGAACCAGCATCCAATATATCTAGCATAAAATTCTAGATTTAATCGTTCCAATTAATGTCTGTTCCACTTTTTTCGATTTCAAATAAGTAGATCCCAAATTTATCAATTCCAAGAAAGGGTATTTCCATCTATTGTCGATTCCACTTTTATCAATTCCAACTAATATTGGCTCATCTTTTGTCAATTCCAAAAATGTATTTCATGCAATGTAGATTCAGAGTTTACCTATTCCAGATATATTAATTCTAACTAATGTCGGTTCTAACAAATGTTAGTTCCACCTTTGCCTATTCTAAACAATGTCTATTCAAATTATGGAAATTTCAAAGATCCTCAGATTCAAAAAAATAATTCGTTCAAAATAAGATTATTCAAAGTTTTTTCATGCGTCCCTTGTAACATTTCTCTATAACTTCTACTATAATTTCAAAATACTTAGTTCAATTTTAAACTATTTATACCACAAACCTAATCGGTGTGATTAAATGGTATGTTTTAATGTGTATTGGTACTGATTTATTAGTTGATAACAATAATATATTATATAATAATAATAATAATAATTATATAATACATTGGGTGTTTTTAATAATAATTAGTTTAGCATACCGTATTACTAATCGATATATAAGTTAATATAGAATATATTAATAAACTATAAAATATTTTGAGAAATATAGGTTGATACACCATCTCCGCTCAGTATCAATTTTCGTACACCATGATTCATCATTGAATTCAAATTTAACATATCCATTACTATGACCTACTCATCAATGTCGATAAATATATATTCACTCGAAACCTCCTATTAAACTACATATCGACTTCCAGTTTTTTCTTATTCAGCCGTACATAATCATTAATCATACATTAAATTTTATTATTTTTTTTTTAATTTTTCGAGTATTGAGAACAATACAAATGGATATTTCGTCATAGTTATAAATGATAACTTAAATTTGTCCAAATTTATATTTTAATTGTGTTTTACAATTTTATTTTCTGTGTTTAATTTTTCGTGGGATTATGAGATAAGTATGTATAGCTGTGGAGGGCAACCGACAAACCGAGTGAAGCTCCCACGCGTTTGCTATTCACCGTAGATATATGATGGCCAATGCTCAATAGAATTCATTTACGACTAGATAAGTCGACATTGTCGTTGGCGTCGTCGTCGCAGATTGTTTTTACACGACGGAGACAATAATTGAGAACAATAAGCCGATTTATTTTGAACAATATTATTATTGTAATAACTATAATAACAGAATAATAACGATAATGGTTGTAAAAGCCGTGTCATTTCACGCCCGCGTATATAATTTTCCAATTACCGCCGTTTTTGTCGTTACATCCGCTATTATTTCCCCAGTTATTACCTACATATTATTATTATATAATACCTATAATCATTGATTATAGAATAATAATAATATAATAATATAATAATTATTGTTATAGGAATCTTACAAATTAACTGGTAGCTAAACGGTGACCGTAACCTTTCAAACACAGACACACACACACACGTAATGTTTATAATATACAATGTTCAAATGTACACGAGACAGTTGCCTGTAACAGTAACCTGTTGATCGACAGTATTGCAGGTACCTGTAGGTAAATTAAGACTGAATTCAATAATACATTTTAATATCGTAATTTATGACGCAAAAGATAATTTTCTCTGTAACCTACAAGTTAAATATCTGAATACTGGTTATGGGTTATGCACGAGCATAATAATTACAATATCCCTAAACAATAAATTGCCGCGATGGCATATAGGGTATATAGAAGTACGCACGTTTACACGTCATTATATTATTATGTACAATAATAGCACCGACGATACGTCTTATATAATTCGTTGTGCAGTGTAACGTATAAGTAGTTCCGGTGCAGGTCTGTTTGTATGTTTATGTGTAATAATAATTACTGCAAGCGAGATACCTATACTATTATATTGTATATTATTATTATACCACTGCCGGTACGGGTATATTGTGTGTATTATTAAATATTAATGAGACGCCGCTGCAGTTAAGTAGCCGCGGTACAATTTATATTTATAATAGGTGTTTATTAGTACGTGTGTGTAACGCACTCGTCGTTGAACAACGTGCTATAAACTTCATAAATATTTCTTTATTACACTGTGCCCGTCGTCGAACAACCGGCACGAAATCGTATGTATGTGTGTTAAGGTCGCGTCAATGCCGCCGTTAATATTCAATAAGTACCGCCGCCGTTAATTCAATAAGCCGCGAGTACGATAACGTATAATAATTATTACGACGATATATTTACGTACAACAATGCGGAGTACCTATACTCCGGATTAAGCTGTTGTAGGCAGCGAGTTAAAATAGTAATGTCATTATAATAAAATAATATTTTATAAGCAGATACGACGTGGCGGTGGTCATTGCGGTGATACAATTTTATCACTATATTAAGCGTGTTTATTTTATACGTGTTTGGAGTCAACCATTAGACACAGATGTAGGTGTACCCGTTAATCACATTGAAAGCGAATAAAAACTAATATTTTTTTAATTTTTTTTTATGTAGACTTGAAAATTTTGATTTAATTGAACTTCCCATATAATTATTACTCTCAACCAGAGAGATATTATTACCATAAGCGCGTTTATATACGACGGGTCTAGTCACTTCGGAACTAGCCAATATAGATGCTATTACTTATTCAGATTGAAAAAGAATGAAAACTTATTTTTTGATTTTTTTTATGTAGGTATAGAGTGGGAATTTCTGATTTCATTGTACTTTTCATAAAATTACATATCATCTGCGAAATCGAACTAAACGCGCCCCCATATGAATATTATTATTTATTATTGTATAATAATGTACATAGGTACACTCATGTAACATCTATGTGTGGCAATGTGCATTTTGCAGTTTTTTTCGTTCGTCGGTCGAGCAGAGGGAGGGGAGGGGGCTCGAAACATCATGGTTATGCATAATATTATTATATCGACGCGATGGCACTTTTTTAATAATTAATAAATAATAATATGACGACGACGGTGATTAATGAATGTCCAGCTACGTACCCGACACACAAAACATTTCGCCACGCATTTATTACGGCTGCTCGCATGTTGTGCAATACAAAATTAATAATAATATAATGATAATGCATCAGCGCGTGGGCGTGCGTTACTAACCGATACGCTGCGGAGTCTCGACGAGCGGGCGGACGGACGGACGGCTTACCTGACCAGTCGTCAAAGTCGAAGGGTGGTTATTATTATAATAATATTATTATACGGTATATATATTTATATATGCATATATAGACCGTCGCGTATTACACATAGATACCTTATACCTACCCATATATTTAGGCGGAGCTACCGTCCTAATGGTGAACAATTAAATATATAGACCACGAACATATTATAGACTTGCGCGCACACACCTTACCAATAATTATACATTTTATATAATATATTATATTATATACCTGCACAGGCAATCATGGACCCGTGTATACCTTTATCGGTTTATGCTTCTCCCCTTCACCCGGCCAAACGGCCGTAACATACAATCGGCAGGCATATTCTGCACACGCTATAAGGTGTGGTTAACGATTATTTCTCACACGTGAGGTGGTATCAACATTTTTTTTTTTTGAAGTCTATATTACTCGAAATGTGTTGTAATATTATCCATGTGGAAATTGTATCGTGGATGCTGCAGCGTTTTATTTGACGCTGACTATATAATGTACAGAAAGTGACAGACTTTTGAAACTTGCCGTATAAAAAAAAGGCCGAACGCCATCACCAATATAAGCACACCCTTATTAAGCACACCCGTCTTGACCGCACGTGATTGTCTACACGATGACGATGATAATAATTTGTCAAGTTTAGATAATGATGACTTTCGTATTAACGGTGATCTGAACATATTATGTAATTTTATTTTGGATCATTAAACCTCGAGTTCGGTTCCGTGTACGTATTATATATTATGTGCTATATTATGCAGCGGTCATCAGGTAGCAGGTAGGTATGTACCCATGCAATTCGTGGTTAAATTTTAGTTACCAACTGACCGCAGACTGAGTTTTATGATATGCAAATATTGTATAGCATTATAAGTGGGTGTATTATGTATTCTATCCATCCGGCTTTATTATTATAGCCTATAGGTATATACTTCCTCAATCCACACCAATATATCGCGGCCGAAGGTTTGTTGATGTCGTTTAAAATTTTTTTATTACTATTCGAGAAAACATCATATAAATTTATAACTGATACTTGTTATTATTAAGGTTTTGATGGATTATAATTAATTAATTTACATGTTATAACCGGGAAGCCGATTTGTATGCACATTTTTTATTTCGAGAGTCATTGAAAATTCTAGGTTAACCAAAATCTATTTTTCATGGTCTCGATAATTTATATTACACACATACAATTTAAATAGCGTCATATTATTTACGCACATTGTGAGTGTTCCACCACTCTTATTAATTTTATATATTTTAACGAATAATTACAATTTATCAACAAAATGTACCTACCTACACCAGTGATAGAACGTATAGATTTTATTAGTGTGAGTAATTAACAATTTAAACATACTATTATACTATTTAGTATTTACTCTTTTACTATTTTACTAGTATATGATGACTGGGATCATACAAGTGTGTAAATAAAAATGCAGTTAACTGAACAATTGTAAATTAAAACCACCTATTAGTAAAATTTAAGTCAATGTATAACAATACATAATTATTAATTAATAAAACGTTTAATATATTATGAAATGTAAGAGAATAATGCATACCTACATAATATAATACTTACCTATGCAAAAATAAAAACATGTTAAAACCTACGTGGCTATATATTATAATCATAAACATTTTAGATTCTGAGTGAAGCGGGGAATGTATTGATTTTACAATGATGGGTTTTTCTTTGTGTCTGACATCACATTTTAGGGCATTAAAAGTACTCCGATTTTCTTCATCAGCATTTTTTCCGGTAGGAAAGTGGATCTAGTTGTTCCTTTTTTTTTTTTGTGGGGGGGGGGGTCAAAAATACAAAATTTTCAATAGTTATTAAACGCGCTGAGAAAAACAAAGAAAAAAATTAAGGAAAAACGGGATTTTTTCGCAAAGCAAATTTTTAACAAAATTTATTTTTATTTTTAATGCAACAAAATAATGTCCGTAAATACATGAAATTTTCACCGATTGTTTATATAAGCATTTTTTATACATCATAAAATGTTCAATATACTTTGACTTTTTTTGAGCTATTTATAGGTATAATCAATTTTTGGGTTTTTTTTTTACTTTTTTTTTTATTATTATCAATAATAATTTTTTCAATCTGTCAAAAAACTTGAAATTCATAACTTGTTTGTTTTTTATTCACTTGTTCTTCAAACCTTATTGTAAGTAAAAATTAAAAAAAAAGTTGAGCATAAGTCTCCAAAAGTTTTCTATAAATATCTAAAATTAAAATTTCGAGAAAATACGTAAAAAATCACGAAATTTTGCAGTTTTATTTGATTAGAAAATTCATAAAATTTTTGCTATTTAAATCCAAGATTTGAAAAATCAACACAAGATTCTCTATAAGATTTTATACTTTTCTAAAAAAGAAAATGTTGATTGGAATGTTACACTAATTTTTAATGTGCTTTTGAAATTAGACATTAGATATTCACCGTTTTCTCCGTGAACGATTTTCTTATTTTAATGTAACTCAAAAAAGGAATTACCATAAACATTTAAAATTTTCACCAAATGTTTAGATTAACATTTTTTATACACAAAAAAAAATATAAAAATATTTTGACAATTTTTGAGCTAATTATAGGTCTAAGAAATTTTTGGTTTTTCCAAATTTTTTCTTTAAATATTGATAAAAAAATTTTCTTTGGGTTAAATTTCTTGAAAATTTAATACAAGATTCCTCATAAGTTGTTAAAATAGTAGGTTAAAAATAATAAAAATACATAGGCACAATTTTTTTTATAAGCATTTTTACTTCAAATTTTGACCGAAATTCATCATCAAACATTTGCATATTGTTTTGTAGTTAAAAATTTATAAAATGTTCATTTTTTATAACTAAGTATTTGTTTAAAGCAAGGTTTTCCGTAAGTTGTTCTTAATTTATTTATTTATTAATTTATTATCTTCATTATTTTTTTTATAAGCATTTAAGTTAAATTTTGACAAAATTCATCAAAATCTTGAATGTTTGCCAATTATTTTGTAATTAAAAATATATAAAATTATCAGTTTTTTTAGTTAAAAATTTAATACAAGATTTTTCATGAGTAGTTAATCATGTAACCAAAAAATTAAAAAAATATATAATAAAATATTTTTTTATAGAAATTTTAAGTTTATATTTAGAGAAATTAGATATTTAAATGAAGAATAACAATATTAGAGTGGTGCCCACTTGCCGATCTTTTTTTGTGTTTTATAGTAATAAAAATGCACATGATAAGAAGATGAGAAGATGTTCATCAATTTCGATGGAGGTTTCTGGTAGCAAATTGAACAAGTTTGTATTTTGGTGGGTCAAAAGTAGAAATTTCTCAGTACATTATAAAATAATTAAGGACAAAAAAAACATTTGTTAAAATTGTATTATTATTATTATTAAAATCATTGTTTGGTAATTATAGTTACTAAAAAACTGGGCCATTTCCGCTCTAAATCGTTTTTCATATACGATGATTGTTAGGTAAATCATTAAATTCAAATTTAACAAATCCATTACAGTACCCCTATTAAGTATGAGGTACACTTCAACACTTGACATCTTTAGCATAGCAGAGCAGCTTTCTTATGCTTGTCCATATTTTTAAAATTCGAGTTTTCTAGTAGAGGTTATAACTATTACAAATTTAATCAGGAGACGATTAAAATGATACGTATATAGGTTGTTAAAATGAATCTTTGGTGGAACGTAATATTATAACAGTTAATTATAATTATAAACCGGAAATTGTTGAGTATAACAATATATTAGTTATATATACTTACCTACGGTATATATTACCTACAGTTAATATTTATTTTCATATTCATAAAGTTTGATAAGTATTTAGACAAACATTATAATTAGCTACACCAGTATTATATCCAAATATTTAATATTTCACTTATCAATATTATCACAATCATTTAGGACGTTAGACAATTGGTAAAAAAGTCTATGTTGTATAAAATAATCATGTCTGATTTCAATATTAAATTATGACTATATAATATAATATCATAATATTTAAAAAAGTATCACATCTTGTAGTACAACTATATTTTTAACTTAATTTTGTATTAGTCATGGTTCATTTAATCAACTAACATTATTAAACGGCTATAATATGTTCAATTATTGACAATTTAATCTTAATTCCACATATTAATTTTATTCCATTTCGGACGAAAAAAAAGTATTTTTGTTCTACAAATCATAAATTACTATAAAGTTATAATTTTAAATATTAAATATGTTATATAAGTATGCAATAATATGTTTTAACCTAGACATGTAATAAACAAATTATTTTTTTCTTTATCATGTCATGTGTTATAATTTTTTTATCACCTGTAGTAAAATCCTTTAAAATAGTGAAATATCATTTAGATCTATAATATAGGCATATAGTAGATATAATAGTTCTGTAATAAAAAAAAAAATGAATAAAATAACAATAAAATGTGATTTAATCATTATAAATAGGTAGTATAAGTGGTGAATGAATGTAGGTGATGTGTACACTGTGCTTATATTCTATAGATAAAAATAAAATGTAAAACGGCTTACGATTTGTTTGAAACTATAATGATCTTTTTTCATTTAAGTTATATACATATATAATATATTATGCCTATAGTAGTAAACCATGACATTTTCATTAATGAGCCTCAGGCTGTAGACACTATATAGTTAGATACGTCTATATAATATACCATCTATACAAATTGGAATTGGATATGAACTAAGGTTAGAGACTTTAATATTATTGTGTATTGAGTATATTATGTTTGATACTTACTAACCACACAAATACACTCACATTCCTTTATATTACCAATGCGTTTCACGTGTGTATTTTATCATATAATAATATAATAGAATGTACGGTATAATAATTTACGCCGTATTATGTGCACAATATACATATACGAGTCGTGGCAAGGGTCGTATATCTGTTTGGATGTTGGTAATTGTTTATGGTGGCCGTTGGTAGGGGGTTGGTCAAGGGTGCGACAAACGTCTATATTGTTAAGCGAGACCCCACATTGTCATTTATTCCAACATCGCACATCGTTCCTCGAGTTTCTTTGACGATAATATAGCAATGATACATACGGTGTTTTTTTTCAAAAACTATTGTACTTAAGGAACATGTTACAGAATGGGACTGTAAACCCGTAACACGTGTTATAGCAATTCAATGAACCGAGCGAGGTAAAATCGTATTTTAAGCTAAACTGTAACAACAATTTTAAACTTTTTATATATTATAATATCGTTCTTCGTGACAATAATATACATGAATGATCGACTGAATAAGGACTAAGGAACCAAATCACGTTCATGGGGGTATTGTATTGTTCATAAAGAGGTTTGAATGTACTTTGTAAAAATAACTTTAGTAATATTTACTATGGATATCTTGATAGAAACTAAAAATAAAAACCGTTGAATACTTATGAATTTATGATTCTCAACCTTTAGATGTTGACAATACAATGAAACTTATCTCAGTCGGAATCTATTGGTGGGGAGGGGGTTACAAAAAATGATATATAAAAATCGATTTCTGATTTAAAAGAAGACTCACAAGTATTCTAGACAAATTTCTCTGTATAAATATTAATAATTAAACATATATATTACACAATATTACAATTAGTTTCATATAACTTGTGAAGTTCACTCATTCAATTTACCATTCTGAAACTGGATTGATAGAATTTCAAGTTATATTGGTTAAACTTTAATAATATAAACATGATTATAAAAATTAAAAAATGAGAATTAGGTATTCTAATAGATAGAATATTTCTGAGCTAGGACAATGTTATTAGTCTTACAATGATTAGTGTACGTTATTTTTATGTGACTTTTGGGATCACTGAAAATGTTTATTTAATAATGATTCAATAATATTTTAGTTTCTGTCAAAATTATTTAATTAAAAATTAATTACAGTACCTAATCACTTAAAATATTCACCAAACATTTACTTAATAAAAATATTTTGGATTTTTGTAAGCTCTTTATAATTATAAATACTTGAAATTATATACTTATTTTTTTTTATTGATACAATTTTTGTTTGTGTGTAAAAAGGTACATGCTTTCAGTATCAGGTTTTTACTAATTTTTATTACAGTCTTTAAAAATATATTATATTTTATCTAATGATTTTTGTTATAATGTTGTAATTAAAAAAATATTAACTACTGGAACTTGAAACTTTTCACTAATACATTACATTATTATTATTTTCTATTATCAATGGAATTTAAAAAAAATGAAACTGATTTTAAGCTATTTACATCATGATTCTATTATTTATTCTTATTCACACCATCATACAATATATGGATATTGACATAATATAATTACAATAATATTATAACAACTAATAATATAATATATTCGATATTTATGTTAAAAATTAAATAAAACACTATAAAAATATTTATAAATTTAAAAATATTCTTAGAATTATATTATGCTAATGATCTGTCTTTGCTCAAAATTGTTTTTTTTTTGTATCTAAATAATGATTTATCACTGAATTTAAATTTAACATATTCATTACAGTGACCTATCTTTGACTTTGAAGAAGTACACTCAAAAGCTACTACTATATATACAGCAGAACGACTTCCCTGGTTTTTACATATCATGCATTATTCTTATGTTAAATGCATAGAACCCGCTGAATATTATTTAGAATAAGAAATATATTAATCCTCATTAATACCTACAATATTGTGATTTCAATTAAGTTCTATCATTAGTTAATATTAAAAATTAAATAAATCACTACTTATCGAGTGTAAATACGTATAAAATAGAAAGTACATCAAATCATATTTATCATTTGTACATGTTAAAACGTACCTTTCCAACTATTAGATTAAATCTATATGTGGTTCGATGAAATAAAATATTTTATTATCTATTTAAGATGAAATCAGACTATAATACTATATTGAATATAGTGAATATGTAGATTAGCCCATTAAAAATTAATAATCAAATAATTCTTTAATCATAATTTTTATCTGTATGAAAAAATAAAAATTCTAAGTATTACTTATAACAATTAACAAATAAGTATAGATAAACTTCAAAAATTGATTAAGATTGAGCTACGCAACTGAATCTCATATAAGTATGTATAATTAGGAGATTACTGCGTCTGACGTAAATTGTATATGTAGAAAATACGGTGTTTAATATGTAAATAATTGTACACCCACGAAAATGTTTGACAATTGATCATCTTTACACATACTTTCTACACTATCCTATCTAATTAAAAAAAAAAAACTGTTTCGCGTACTTTTATAACCATATAATATGTACAATGTACTTAAGTATTCATGTATGCATGTAAGTAATACAAATAAGTAATAAACGAAGTAACACATGGATAGACGATAATAATTTAAGAAATTAATAAATAATAATATTGTAATTATAATCACAATTAATCGATTTAAGACATTTTACAAACCCCAATTAGTTAGTTATTTAATTTGTCCTATCTACATTTAATATTCTTGTAATATTTCTTATAAAGCCTATTTCATCATTTACTGGGGTTGTAAATGCGCACGTCTGAAAATTCTTAGACGTGCGTGCACACAATACCAATACGGTCCTATTCATATGGACCACCATGAATCTTTTATGTATCGTATAATATTTTGAACCATTATAATAATCAATATGGGTCCGTGGACCTTGGATATTTTTGGTCACTTTGTATACTTCTTTTGTTATGGGCAACCTTTTATATTATTTGTGTCTGCAGAATACTAGTTGTGTCCCGAAGATAACTTACAAAAAAAAGGTCTAATTCTACTTGTGACCCAGGTTTTATGGTATTTGCGTTATTATATTTGAGTTACAGCCTGATAAATATTTACCATTTTAAGATGTATCTATCATACTATTATTATTTATTTATATATTATTATGCACATTTTATACAAATTGTAATTTTAATAATTTTAAATTATTTAATTCTATATTATGTTTTTATATGTTAAGGTATATTATTTATTAAACTTTTTGTTCTGGTTGAAACGTGAATGAGTCGAAAAGGGAAGGGTATGATTTTGGTTTAAGTGTCTTGTCCATCATATCTGTTATCGTTGCCTATTTAATAGTAACGACTACTATACAAACTATTAATAGCTGTGAGGTTTTTTATTCAAAGTTCAACGGTGGTATGTTTTATTATAACAGTACACATACAAATATTTTTGTGTTCAATATTAGACAAAGAAATATTCATTAGAAATATTATAGCACTATTATTAGACTAAAACTAAATGAACAAATTCGAATTTATAAAAAAAAATTTTAATACATTTTTATTAGTGTTATAATATACCACCATGAATGTGACAGAATCAGAAAAATACAGCACATTCAAAAAAAAAAAAAAAAAAATGTGACAAGCATTTAAAAACAATTGTATTAAAAAT